>PVJA010014103.1:0-48163 GCA_004027025.1 Myocastor coypus
AAAGAAAAAAAGGGGGAAAAGAAAAAAAAAAGTAATGTGGATTTAGAAAGGTTAATGTTTAGTTGTTTGATCAATCTTATATACCTATATGTATTAATCTAAACTGATCCGATGATAAAAATATGCAATATAACCATTGTTAAATTTAAACAATAAAAGAATTGAAAAAAAAAAAAAGAAAAAGAAAATTCTACAGTGACCAGTCTCTCTTTGAATGGGTATATCATTGAATGGTGAAATATGTATTCATTAGAACACTGGATTGACTTTATCCTAATCTATCTCTAAACAATACTGAGCTAAGTGTTTCCTTTTTTAAAATCCTCAATCTTGGGGACTGGCAGGATGGTTCAGTGGTCTAAAGTGCCTGCAGGTGGCTGCAGGGACCATGGTTCGATCCCCAGCACACATGGTGCACCAGCCCTGTCCTCAGGGCAGGCTGAGCCGGCCATAAAAAGAAACAAACAAACGTTCTGAAACAAGAAAAATAAATAAATAAATAAATAAATAAATAAATAAATAAATAAAATCCTCAATCTTGCATCATCCCACTGGTCATTATTCAATTAAAACTGTCATTTTCAACTTTTTAATTTTTGGCTGACAGGCTGGATCTTAAAACAGAAAATGATAAAATACAAAATGCCATTATAAAAATCTATAATGTTTAATTTTAAAAAAAAGTATTACAAAAGGTACATAAAAAGTACAGTGCCATTAATTTCTCCCATAATATTTCCCCTCATTTCAAGCAAATGTATCTCATCATTCTTGCTGCTTTCTAAAGCAGTTCTGGAAGTCCTCTTTCATGAATGTTTTTATTTGTGCTATCTTAATGTCCTGAACAAAAAACAGTCACCTTTCATGATTACCTATGTGAAAGAGCCAGAGTCACACGGTGCCAGACCCAGTGGGTAAGTGTATTCTGTTTTGATGAGATTATCTTTCTCTTGGATAGCACTTGGTAGTAATATTTACCACATTTTTGAAATACTCATGAAGACTTCCACAATTTCTTCAGAAAGTGACAAGAATACTAAAGTATGTTTGAAAGAAGAGAAAGGTAATGTGAGGGGAATTAATGTCAATGTGTCTTATACTATAGTAATTATAAAGCATTTGCTTTATATGTATATTTTTCATCTTACATTTTGATCACTCCTTGTAGTTGAGTGTGATAGGGCATGCTTGGAAGTCCAGCACACAGGAGGCTGAGCCAAGAGGTTTCTAAATTCAGGGCCAACTTGGGCTACAGTGAAAGTTTTGCCATTTAAAAGACAGAGCAAATAAAATCCATTGTAAACAGAAAAGAGAACTTAATACGAAAGCTAAAAAGTTAATAAAACCACTATCAGTGAAAATTATTCATCTCAAACCAGATAGAAAAATAGTAAGTGGCATGACTAGAGTCTACACATTTATTTATTTATTTAATTTCTTGTTTCAGAACCTTTGTTTGTTTATTCACTCATTTTTTTATGGCCAGCTCAGCCCGCCCTGAGGGCAGGGCTGGCACAGCATGTGGTGCCAGGGATCGAACCACGGTCCCTGAAGCTGCCCAAGCTTCCCCAAGCAGGCGCTTTAGACCACTGAGCCATCCCACTGAACCGCACATAATATTTAATAAGGAACTGTTATGGTTTATGTCTAGTTGTCCCTCAAAGCCTCATGCAGTCATGGGGCAGAGACTTCTATAGATTGAGACTTGACTCATGAGTCACTAGGATTATGTGATTTAGTGCTGATCTAGAGTTTGAGACTTGTTCCATGATCCCTGGGATTATGTATTTTAATACTGATGGGATTATTGGTCTGAGTATGGCTGGGACTATGGGTATGATCTAGGGCGGACATCCTAAGGCAGAGAGCCTGATTGGAATGTAAAGAGCAACAGAGACAGACTCCAGCTGTTGCTGTTGCTCTCCGCTCCCCTGACTAGTCAGCTACCTCTGTCGCCATTGTTGTTATTCCACCCCCATGAACTGCCGCTCTCTGCCATGTGCCACTCAGCCTTGGAGTTGGCAGAATATGGACTGAAACGTCCAGTAACTGTGAACTAAATAAACCTTTCCTTCCAGTAAAGAGTAACTAAGACAGGAACATTATGAAAATTTTGTGCCAATAAATCCAACAGATAATTTTTCTTAAAATCCTTGGAAACTGAACTATTTACTTAAGAACTAAAGTAACCTTATAGACTCTTCATATTAGACTGACTGAAATAAGCCAAACTTTTTTTTTATTCCCCATAAAAAGGTTTCTATTTTATGGTCCCACTTACATAAAATTTTAGAAAGCAGTGGTTCTGTGAATGGAAGTATAGAGAAGGGTAAGAGACAAGGATTATGAAGAGATATAAGGAAATGGAGGTTTTATGTTTACTACCTTGATTTATGATAATGATTTGCTGTAGTTACATAGCTCAAAAATTATCAAATTTTGTATTTTAAATTTGTATAAGGTCTTAATTTTTTAAGTACTAATTCATTAAGTCATTCATATTTTATTCATCTTTAATTCAAAAACATTCTGAAACTGTCTCCACAACTTTCAAAGTTTTGACTGTGCTCATTCATAGTATATTAATATACTAGGAACATACTCATATTCATAGTGTTAGAGACACTTGGCTTACTTCCCTGTTCTGAACTCTAAGTCAGCCTGCTATAGCTTAGATATTTGTTGTCTGCCATAGCAGTGTCTTGAAGGATAACAAATAGAACTGACAGTTCTCAAGACACATTTTACCATAGTCCCATTAAGTAAGGTTTTGCAGCACAATGTGCTAAGCTCAAAACACTGTTTTTTTGCATAGCTGTGTTGAAGAGCACCAAACTGAATTCATGGCTGGCATGTCACTGGGCCTGAAAATGTTTACCTAGGAAATGAAGTACTAACCTTTATACAATAATTTCTAATCTAGGCTAGTCTAACAGTTAAGACATTTTTTAAAATATAGTCTCTTGGTCTTCCCCTGATAGAATCTAATTTATCAGAAGTGGTGTGAGCCTGTTTTAACAATAACGAAATCATAAAAAAAATTTTTAAAAAAGGACATGTACTCAAGTACTCAGATTTGGTTATTTGTATTAGATACTCTTCTAGGACCCTCTACTTGTAACATTCTTCAAGCATTAAATCCATAGGCAGCAACAGGAATAAAGTGGTCTGAGGCCCTCAGGACTAAACAGGTAACACAGGATGCTCAAAGTTTAATGCTTAAAGAAATATTTTTTTAATTTCTCATAATTTCAGAGTTTAACTTTTAGGGGTTAAATTTAAAGTGTTTGTTTTGTCATACTAGGGATTAAATCCAATTAGTAGTTCTGGGGCTGGAGAGATAGTTCTGTGGCACAAGTGCCTGTCTGGCAAGTGCAAAGTTGTGAGTTTAAACCCTGGTCCTGCAAAAAGAAAAAAAAAAAAAAGTGGAAAAAGAAAAGTAGTTCTGAGCTATAGTCCCAGCACTTTTTTTGTTGTTTGTTTGTTTTGTTTTTTAAATACTCTAAGTTGTCTAAGATGGCCTCAAGCTTGAAATCCTCCTGATTCAGCTTCTTGACAAGCTAAGGTTACTGGTGAGCACAAGGTAGCTTGAATTTTAAATTAATCTTATTCTTTTATTATAAATAGGTTACACCTAATAGTTTCATTCTTCATTCTATTTTGTACTTGTAGTTGTTTGTTTTGTTTTGTTTTGTTTTGTTTTCCCCTGTATTTAGGACAGGGTCTACAGGGTCTTACTATTTAGATTTGACTCATAGTGATTCTCCTGTTTTCAGCCTCCCAGGTGCTAGGATTGTAAGCATGCACCACCATGCCCAGTCACAATCACAGTCTCAGTACACCTACTGTGCTCTGCCTAAGCAGGCTAAATTTAATCCATTGAGCTGAGGCCCCACAGATACTCTAACAGTGCCAAAGAGTTCTCTGAAACATCTTCAGAGTTGAGAGAGAAAAGTTTAATAATTTCCCCAAAATTTCAAAAAAATCATTGAGGGCCGGCGAAATAGCTCAGTGGATTAAAGCTCCTGCAGGCACAGGAGCCAGGGGTTCTATTCCATGGCCTGCCCTGTTGCCCCCACCCCTAGGGCGTGGTGAAACTGGTCAAGCTGAAAAGGCACGGTGGTGTGCGCCTGTAAGCCTGTAATCCCAGCTCCTTCCCTAAAATACAAAACAAACAAACAAAAAAACCATTGTGATTCAGTGTTAGCATCACCAACTTCAGCTCTTAAAAAATCAAAAGGTTTTTCATCTCTCCTTTTACTGTTTCAAGTACAAAAATAACATCTGTTAAATAGTAAAACTGAAGGGCTGGTCAGGTAGTTCAGCACATTAAAGGGTCGGCTTAGGCAGACACAGGGACCAAGTTTGATCCCTGAGCTTGCTGCGCTGGCCCCATCCCCTTCTCCCCCCAGGAGCACTAAGACAGCGACTGGGCACAGTGGTGCACACCTTTAATCCCAGTGCTTGGGAAGCTGAGGACAGGAGGATCACTACAAGTCTGATCTGTAATGAGACCCTGTAGATCCTGTACTAAATACATAAAAAATACTAACATTTAAATGATCATTTCTCCCACTCCCAACTAGTTTATTATACTGATTAATTTCTTAAAATGTTCTATAATGTATAATAATCATATATTTTCAATGTTCAAATATTTCAAAAATACATTACATATTTTCATAGCCAGTAGCACTGAGTTACTATAGTTGAATGCTGAATTTAGTTTTGATCCTGAAATGTATTAAAATTCTGCTCCTCTGGACATAACAGCAATTAAAAATGTTTCTAAAAGGATTATATGAACCAGAGAGTAATAGAAAAATATACCTGTTAAAGAATGAATAAATGTGAACAGCATGCAAATTAATTTTTATCTCTGAACTTTATTTCTGATTGTGCCCCAAACAGTCAAGTCAACGATTTAATACTGTGGGTATTTTCCTGCCACCAGGCAAAGTAACCTAATTCTCTTAATTCCTGGAATTGGCTGCTGTTCCAAGAGTAGAAAGACTGCACTGGAAGAGGATATGGCCTCCTATAATACAATTAATACTCCACAGAAAGAAAAATAAGCTTAATTTATTCAGCAGACAAACTAATATATTTTGTTATTTGTAAAACATTGTAAACAGCTATGGACTGCCAGTTTCCCTTGATCTTTTGCACATTCTGGATTCTAAAGAAAATTGTACAATGAAAGATTACCAGTTATTTTATATTTTATATATCTTTTTAATAAACAGATTAGTCAATTTACTTTGCAAAAATTTTTCTGTATTAGCTGAATACATGCATTTATTATGTTCATTAACTGTTAAAAAAGCACAAATCTCAGTCTCTTAAATGTATAAAATTATCTCCTTCCAGATATTCCTTACACAATTCTTCCACATTTCTGAGCACTACCAAGTCAAACTTCACTTCTGGTTTTTGCTCTTCCTCATCTGTTTGGCTACAAATTCTTTTTTTTTTTTTTTTTTTTTGTCTTTTTTGAGACAGGGTCTCGCTATGCAGTTGAGGCTGGTCCTGAGCTCACTTTTGTAGCCCAGGCTGGTCTCGAACTCGCACCAATCTTCCTGCCTCAGCCTCCCGAGTGCTGGGATTACAGGCGTGCGCCACCACACCCGGCTTGGCTACAAATTCTTAACGTGATGTTGGGGATGGTGACACACACCAATAATCCCAGCTACCCAGGAGGTGAGGCAGAAGGCTCACAAATTCAGCCTGAGGCACTTTAGAAGACTTTGTCTTGAAATAAAATTTTAAGGGATAGGAATGTGGTAGCTCAGTAGTAGTTTACTGGGTTCAAATTTCAATGCCTAATACTCTTCCAAAACTGTCGCACACACACAATCTGTCTTGGGACTGTAATACCACTAAACATTTTGGGACAGCCAAAATGGAAAACCTACATAGAGTATGTATCTATTCCTTGCAATATTTTAACTAATTTCTACCCAGGAATATTGCTTATCCTCAAAATGTTACAACAAATGCCTACTTACCTTTATTTAATGCATTGATTAAATTAACAATGCTCTAAATTTCTTTTACAAAATACTGTATAATCGTGATGCAAAAGTCACTCTCAAGCTCACTTCCAAATGAAATAGCTGAAGTATATAAGTGGAATCTCTACTGTTACACAGTATATAAATAAGACCACAGGATCATGTAGTAACTTTAATGGCAGCTTTCTGAAGAAACTTGGTATTGTTCTCTGATAGCTGTACCAATTAGTCCCACCAACAATGTGTAAGGCCTCCCTTTTCTCTACATCCTCATCAACAATTACCATTTATCTTTTTGGCAACAGTCATTCTAACATATACAAAGTGATACCTCACTTGGTTTTTGATTTATATTGTCTAAAAATTACTGATAATAAGCATCTTTTCATTTCATTGTCTGCCATTTGTATGTAATTTTTGAAAAAATGTCTATTCAGTTGCTCTGCCCATTCTTAACTGGGCTATTTGGTTTCTTGGGCTACAGTGAGGTCAATGTGTTCTTTATATATTTTGCATATTGCTCCTCTACCAGGTAATATAGTTTATAAATATCCTCTCTCAATCCCAAAATATTTCCATTTTGTTGTTTCTTTTTATGTACAAAATCTTTCTAGTTTTGACATAGTTCCATTTACTTTTACTTTTTTTTCATGTGTTTTTGGTGTCATATTCAAAAAATCAGTGGCAAGATCAAAGTCAGGAGCTTTTCTTGACACTTTTATTGTTTAATGTTTTACATTTAAGTCTAATCCATTCTGAACTAATATTTCTTAATGTGTAAAGGTCCAGTTTTATTCTTTTGCAGATGGACATCAAGTTTACCCAACACTATTTACTGAAAATACTGTCCTTTCCACATTACATATTTGTTGTACCTTTGTCAAAGGTTAGTTGACTTTGTTCATGTGGGTTGATTTTTGAGCTTTCATTCCACTATCCTATATATGTTTTTATGTAAGCAATCTTCTGTTTTGATTTTCATAGCTTGATAATATTATTTGAAATAGCTTCCCAGATGCTAGAATGAAGGCTTTTTGTTTTTTGTTTATTTGTTTTGCTTTTTGCCATACTGGGAATCAAACTTGGGATCTTGCACTTGCTCGGCAAATGTTTAAGCCACTTTCTCTCCAGCCCAATTTATTTATTTTTTTCCTGTACCAGAAATTGAACTTAGGACCTTGTGCTTACCACACAAGCACTTATGCTACTGAGTTACCCCTGAGCCCCTAGAGTACTGGAATTACAGGTGTGTGCCACCATTCCCTGTTCTTAAGTCACGAGTTACTTCTAATACATAGCAAAGCTTCTAGGGTTTTATATATATGCAAGTGATTTCATTTCTTCTATGATTTGCATGTCTTTTACTTATTTTTCCCTTGCCTAATTGTATTAGCTAGGTTTATTTTAGAAAGGATCTAACTATGCAATTCTGACTGGCCTTGAACTCACTATGTAGCCTATGCTGGCCAGGAATTTGGGGGGATCCTCCTACCACAAACTGTTAAATGTAGGTGTGAGCTACCACACTCAGCCCGCCTTTCCTAAATTCAAAGAATGTTGTAAAATTGTTAACTATTACATTTGAATATCATTACATTTAAGAGTCCTGAATCTTATATGCATAAAGCTTAATGGTATTTATCAATACTTTAATATATAAGAAATCAGAATTAAATAATTTTAACATCTATTAATTCACTTAACAATAAATTCATTGTTACAATTTTTATGAATATTTTTCAAAATAACTTTTACTAGTAAATGTGGTAGTATTTTACACTTTACAAAATTCTTTAATGACTATCCAAATAAAATGCAGCTGGATTCCCACATCTGCTTATATATACAGCCTGTTGTTGTGCTATGTTGTTTTAGTAGAAACATATAAAGAACTGTTCAAGTTATGTCAAAGAAACATACAGGCCTCATGAAAATGTTCTCAAAGGCCAAACCTTGAACAATTTAAGCAATAAGATATAGTATTACTGGATTACACCCCAAAGTATAAATATCCCCAAGTGAATGAATGAAAAGCAAATAGACAAAATCATCTATGCAAAAGAACTGCAGATTTTCAGACATTCTGCCCTCAAGATGAAACATAACACCCTACTCCTCAATTGTGGGCTGGGCATAATAACTTCCTTCCAAAGAGCATAGATGGAGAAAAAATAGCACCTTTACTATAAAGAAATCAAACACTACTTCAGCCAGGTGGTCAAGGCTGTCATTATCAGCAATAAGTCATATTAACAGTATGCTACTTAAAAAGATGTGATAGAAAGAGACACTTTATTTCAGTGGCTTATTTTAAAAAAGAAGCAAGGACAAACAAAAAGACAAACAGAAAGAAAGTGTAGGTCTCATTATTCTGCCATATACTATTTCCCATGTAAGTTATGGCACATAGTGTGATTTTCTGTGAATATTTAAAAATTCTTTTTATTTTCTAGTGGCAGATTTTAAAATGTTGGTCTCAACTTTTCACTTAAAAAATGGTGATGTATTCATAGAAGCTTTAATTTTGTAGAAGATACACAAAGGCAAATTAAAAGTTGTTAATGTAGCTCTGAGCTACCACCAAACATATCAAGAAATAACCTACAGGAAGGAGTTAATATTCAGAGCCCCACATATCTCCAACATCATCTTATAGTCGAAGGAAAAAATAAAAGCTTAAATATTTAATATCTTAAGACAATATTATAAATTTTCCCAAACTTTAAGCACCTGAAAGCTTTCACACTTTTAAATTGCATAAATAAAATGAAGAATGAGGGCCTGGCAGGATAGCTCAGTGGTCTAAAGCGCTTGCTTAGGAAAGCTTAGGCGGCTGCAGGGACTGCAGTTCCATCCCCGGCACCACATGCTGTGCCAGCCCTGCCCTCAGGGCAGGCTGAGCCGGCCATAAAAATAAATAAACAAACAAAAAGTTCTGAAACAAGAAAAAATAAAATAAAAATTATTTTTTAAAAATGAAGAATGATCATTTTACAAAAATAAAAGGGTTATTCTCACTGAGAAATACTCTTAAGTTATTCTAGCAATTTCTCTTTCTGAAGAAATACATAAGTCATATCTGTGATAAATTTTAGTGCTAAGGAGAATCACTAGAAAGAAACCACCTGTTCAGAAACGCTGTTCTGACTACACTAAATAGACAAGTGCTGTGTATACACTACAGTTTTTTAAAATAGTAAAGCTCTTCATAGATATATAAGGTATTTAGTAAGCAATGTATAAGTATTCATTGTTAAGAAACTTGAGGGGGAAAAATAAATATAAAATTTTGAACTAATGCTGAAAAGTAACCCCTTTCCACCCTCTACTCCCTTAAAAAAGATTTGTATGTGTAATATAATTTGGGGGATGTTATTTTGAAGTCTGATGCTTTCTTGTACCTATGCATAGCTGTTTCTGGCACACATTTGCTCTCTTTTTGTGATAAAACCTACTGACCTGCAAAATACACCAGGGATAATCACTGTCACCATAGAAAAGAACAATAGTTTAAAATAATATTTTTAGAGTAGAAATGGAATTATAATGTACATGAAATTTCAGATTTAATATACTCAAAGAATTTCCATAAAATAAAAAAGATTATGTTTCCAAATGTAAAATATTGCTGATTTTACTGACCCTTAATACATTTCAATTTGGCTTACCTTTCTACATTAGACACTACAAAATCCAACATCTAGGAGATCAATGAGAAAGTAAAATACTCTGCTGGACAGGTATTTCAAAATTCTTGGCTATTTCTCATTCCCTTCCTCTCAATCGTCCCCCAACACACACACACACACACACACACACACACACACACACACACACACACACACAACTTTCCAATCAGATTAAAAACCTAGAAGGAGCCTAACTGAGAATCCCACGGCCACATACTGGGCATCATCATAGTCCTAGTGATCTTCCTCTCCTTAGCATAGATTTCCAAAACCTTAATGACACTGTCACATTGTCCTGAAAAGAAGAGGAAAAATCTTCCATTAAAGGCTGTGTTCATTATAATCAATGACTATTTTTAAAATGTTTGCAGTTATGCAGTGATGTATCATTGAGATTTCTTTCAGAGTTCAGCTTCTTAAATGTTTCAGGGAATTTCTGTGTATAGGTAATTATGAGAAATGCTTGCAATTGCTCAGATTTAAAAGACAAAATATGGTAATACTGCATTTTTGTGCCTGCCATTTGCTATTTAAAGCATCTGTCAAAGCAACTTAAATAACTTTAATATAAAGGTAGGTTTATATTAAAGTTGACATACTATTAAGAACCTCAGACAGTAATAAACTATCCCCAAAGCAACATATATTATAAGCAAAATACTGTAAGAAAATAAGAATGCAGATAAATAAAAATTATTCTATTCTATATAGGACATGAACAAATAATATCATCCTAACTTCTCTCTCTCTCCATGATTTATTAAACTGTCTTTTCCCTCAGGGAAAAATAGTAGTTCCTATCAATTCTCTCATTCTAAAAATCTAGGCAAATTTCAGAAAACATAAACTAAAAGATCATCTTCTACTTCTTACTTTGATCACTTTTGTTTGGGAGAAAAGAATATTTTTCTCCTTAAAATATTTCTTAAAGGTAAAACATTATCAAATGCTACTCCCCACCCCATTCTGCACTGCTTGGGACATTCAGTAAAAATATTCTTAAACATACATGTTCAATTCACCCAATATAAAATTCACATTTGTTCACAATGAGCTATAAGTTAAAATATTGTTTACTCTTTGAGTATCCTTCAAACTCATGAAACATAATCTATACCTTACTCTACAAGAGAATGTAAGATTTAATTAAAGGAATTAAACTGGTGATGTAGGTGAAATCAAGCCTCCGAAAGTAATCAACTCCACAAAGGGTTTGACTGTTATATAGAATGTTATAACACAGGCAGCTATGAAAGACACCATATCCTGAAAATAAATTTAATCCCCAAATGGATCTTACTGGTACTTATATACTTTTGGCCCATAAGTTTTTCTATAGATTAATCAAGTCTGTCCACAACCCCCAAAATGAGAAATAACTAGCTAGTTAAGAAACTCAAAGTTTCTTTTCTTTTTTTTCCAGTACTGAGGACTGAGCCTAGGACCTTTGCATTGAGCTACATCCACAACCCATTTTAAAATTATCTATTTATCTATTTTTATTATCAGACATGGTCTAAATTGCAAAATTTTCCAGGCTGCACTTCAATTTTCAATCCTCCTTCATCAGCCTCCTAGAGTACTGAGATTTACAATCCTGTACCACATGCCCAGCACTGAAGTCTCATTCTATCATAAATGTCTTTCTACTGTAAATATCACTGCAAAGGGTTATCTTTATAACAGGAATGAAATCTTTCATCATTAAAGAAAACACAAATCTTAAAGAATTTAGACACCAAGGAATCTGAGGAACCTGGTATAAGAAACACTGCCCTATTAGAAATGGAATTAAAGAGACTGCTTTCCTCCCAATCATACAACTTTCAGTCTCTCTCATACCACTTTCACATCTACCCCTCAAGAAAACAGCATCTTTACTCTCCTGCACATTCCTAAATCCTTTGTGCCATTCATGTCTCATCTCTTCTATTAAGCTACAGGATCTGTGAAGTCTTCTTCTTATACATCAGCCCAACTTCTGCAGGCTCTTATTATTTGTTGGTTAAATGAATACATACAAAAATATATTTTGGGGCCTATTATACGCTATTTGAGATTATCTGTATCTTTGTTTCCAACAAGTATCACAGATAACTAAAAGTCTGTAAACTTTTCAATTCAATGCATGCTTATAAAAGAACAAGAGGTAAGTGCAATTGTTTGTTCATCTCTAATATGAAGATATAGTTACTAATATTTTAAGATACCTGGCGATTCTGGTACCAGGAGAAAAAAAAAATTAAGATACCAAGTAGCAATTAGTGAGAGACACACAAACATCACAAGAGTACAAGTGCTCTTACAGACCATCTTAAAAAAATATAAAAATACTCTTTACTCAAACTCCAATATGTTATAACAGGGATATCTGTAATAAATACAACGCTAGTAAAAATTATCTAGCAACTATCAATAATTTTAAACCTGCATGTTTTCTAAGTGGTTAATGGACCTCACTGAACCAATAAAATCATAGTAAATTGATGTTTTGCATATACATATCTTTCAAACAAAGTACCAAAAAATGAAGCCATTTAAATTACTTTGTTTTGTTCAAAAGCCACAAATGTTTCTTTGGCATTAAAAAGCAGTTTAAAAAAGAAAAACTCTAAGTTATTATATAGACTCAAAAACTAGTCTCATAGGTGCATTAGAAAGCACAATATGAGCTATTACTTGTACCACTAACATGATTGTCATTTTACCAAAGCAAAGTAATTGGCAATACAGTAAAGATAAAACTAAAGCTTTGGATGTAAAATGTGACTAGTGGACAGAAATACTGGATCTTTATTTTTAATCTACTCATTCTTCCTTCAACTTCCATTTACTTTCTTGAAATTTAGGCATTTTTCCCAACCTTTGTTTTAATTTTACAGAATGAATAAGATAATCACCCAATATCAGACATATTTTTTAAATTACTATTGGCTAGGTTTGCTAGGTCTCATCTAGTTAGACAGAAAACAAAGGATTACATAAAAGTAGTTTTTATTTAACAAAATATTTGTCAATTACACTACACTCTATTATCCTAAAAACTTCATTTAAAAAGAAAAAGTATTCTTTAGTCATCTTAAATGGAACAATGCTACTTTAAGTACCCAAACTTCCACTGGATTTATTTTAAAGTAGCATAACTTGGTGTTTGTATAGCAATAATAAGAGTATGTATTAATAGGGCAGTTATTTACTAAACTGGCATGTATGATACCACTGATAATGATGAGTCATTATGACACGGGATATACTAAAAAAAATAGACATATGAATTACCTTTAGAACAGCCTATTTAATTTTCTACAGTTATGTGAAGTGTTACTTTCTGGACTTAGTCAGATGACTAAAGCTAGCTCAACTTTAAATTAAGAAAAAAGTTAAAAGACCTGATGCTATTTGCTATATTTTTAAATATTAGGTGAATCAATGAGTATTCACTAACTTTAAATATTTAAGTTACATTACATTATAGACACATCTGATATTGAATCAGATTTTCAATTCTTTCAGAATCCTCTGAGGTCAAAGTAACAAAGAGAGAAATTATTTTAAAATTTGTTCTTTTCCATATTACATACAAGAATTATACCCCAAGAAGTACTTGTAAAAGATCAAAATTGAGTAGCAAAACTTGCATTTTTCTCTCAAAAGTGTCCACTCTGATGAATAAATTGTAAGAGAAAATAATTGCTGATTTTACTTTTTGTTATCTAGAAGTCTGGCAACTTAAAAGAGCTGCCATCTATTTTTAGCTTTTAAAAATGGAGTGGGATAAATAGAGCGAGACCATAATGTACTATTCAAATATAAAGTTTTTCATTAGAAAATATGTTTCAAATTACAATTAACAAGAACAGTAAAAACAACCACAATAGAGACTTTGTTAAAAATGTGTTTCTCAAGCAGTACATGTGATACAAACTGGGAAGGAAGGGGACTATGTCAGAATTATATGCTCTATAGTTATCTGAATCACAAAATCTTGAATATTAAATTCCATGATAAAGTAATCTAAATACCAAAAAGTTTTGTCAGTAACCAAAGACTCAGTTCAATGATACAATTTAACCATGATGCATCAAATAATCTGAGCTATATTAAGCAATTCTTAACGTTGAAATAGTAATTGTACTTCTCTATGGTAATATTTATAATCTCTAATGTTTAAGAAAAAGTTGACAACCTTGGATCAATCTATAGGCATGTTCATTTAAAGGTAAGTATATGGAAAATATATGTTACACACAAGATATAAGGCCTACTGTCCCAGATAATTACCTATTGGTAATAGAGCTCATCCTTTGATTTTGAGTTATGTTCCTTCTTCTAGATGAAATCAGCATTTCCAGCATGTTCCAATTCAAAAGAACAATTTTTTTGCACAATTTCACTGAGACATTCCAATGTTAGTAAGAATTTTTAAAGTTAAGAGTTCTAAATCAAATACCAACTTAGTAACTTAAAAGGTAAATATACTCTTTTCTGAACTCAAAAACTTGATATTTTTACTTATTTATAAAAGAATAGAGATCAACTTTCAAGATGCTCTTAAAATGAAGGTTTATTTATACATGTATCATTACACTAAAATTCTTATGTTCTACTTTTTAATATTTCAATCTATGTTTCTAACACAAAAACTGGCAGGAAATGTTTTTTAAAAATTTGGAACTTTAAAAAAAGTTGGAACTTTTTATATACATCCTTCTTCAATAGTAGTTACATAGTCAAAACTAAAATCATCATAATTTTAAGAAATAGAAGGATCTGATATAGAATTCTAAAACCATGAAAATACCATTTAGTTATTATTAAAGGTAGCCTACTTTACCTGTAAGAGGAAAAAAATTTTAAACAATTTATGTTGCCATTTTTTTGTGCCTATTTTCAAAATGATCTATTATCTAATCAAGTTCTACATATCCAAAAAGTTGACTGCTTGTTAAAATTCTCAATGAATTTAAAAACACTTCCATAAAACTTTTCTTTAGTCCATTCAGCCCCTTAACTAATCAAACAATGAAACAAATATTACTAGAACAAGACTGACAAAAAATCATAATGAACCTCTCAGATGAGAAACTAATTGGTACTAAGTACACAATGGCTTACATTTAATCCTGTTAATAACCACACAGAAAAAGAAATAAAAGACTCACTTTTCAGTCATCTCTCTGGACCACTGGGCTAAAATAACAGCATGACTAAATCTGACACTGACCCCGTGGCCCTGCTAGGAGTTAAAAGAATTCCTTTGAGTCTTTGAGGCCCATTTTCAACTGCTCTAGAAAGGGTGGGCTAGTCATACACACTTGTTAGCCTTCTTTACAGTAACAGGTCAAATTAGCAATGGCCACATACACTGTAACATACACCAGTTCTTAGTTTAGACTTGAAGTCTGTGCCTTACAACAAAAGTGCCAACAAGAATGATAAAACAACTATAGCTACCCAATAAAATGTCATGAGTGGATGAAATATACTTAGAACAATAAGACTATATACAAATAACATATTATTAGAAATAAATGTCTTACATGAATAGTAATATATTCAGACTAACAAAAAAGCCTGAAATCAAGATATAACACCTAGTTGAACATTAAATTTAAAAAAATTCAAATACTATGTATTTTATTTTTCTAGAACAATCACAAAAGTTTTTAGCAAGCCCACTGAATTAAAATACACTTAATCATTTTATGAAATTTTGCAAGCTTGCCCGACATAACCCCATAATGTGTAGTATCAAGATGGTATAAATCTGCATGAAAGCAGTTATCTTTTACTTTTCATCTTCTTTTCAAATATAATTTAAAAAAAATATAATTTAAGACTTTCAACAAAGAAAGCATTAACTTACACCTTCTCTAGTGATTGGAAATAATTATGGATATAAATTTACTGTACTTCCTCAGATTTTTCTAATTCTAGTACTAATACTTTCAATTTGCCAAAAGAAAATTCCAGGCTTTCTTCCTAGTTCACAAAGTTTAATCACTAGAAGTTTTTAAAAGTCAACACTGTTATTTTGTCTAAACTTTTCTGCCATTTAAAAAAATATGGTTCCAATTTATATCAGTATTTAAAATAAAAAGGTTATGATTTCTGAATACTGGAAGCCAACAGATATCCTTATAATACTAAGAAATAAAATCATACATCAAAGAATATTTAGTTTTAATCTGTCTCTGTGGCAATCTATAAAAATGAATTTTATGTAACTCAATTTCTGCACACATATTGTTTATAATTGTATTTTCATATTAATCAGATCAAATACAATAATAAAAAGATTTACTTAATGAAACACACAAATAGTATTAGCAGCTATTACTGTTATTTTATAAATGCTTATGTTGATTTATGATAAAAACCAGTCATAAAATTTTAATTCTTATCACAAGCAAACTTTTGTGAAATAGTCAAAGTCAGCTAAAAAAAAAGTTTAAGTACTTCAAGCTTTGAAAATCGATTATAGCAAGGATATCTCCACCTGCCAGGTGGGATTATTTTAAGAGAAAGATTTTCTTTCTCTCTAGTTCTTATTCTGCTTTTGCATCCTATTTTTTCCTACTTATAGAATATTACTTTTCAAGAAATAAAAAAAATCAACTAGAATATCAAAACATAAAAACACCAATCAATAAGAGAACTACAAAGCATTTACAAAGAACCCCAACTTAAAATCTAACTAAGACCCCACTTTTTCTTAAATGTCTAAACATATCTGTAACCAACAAAGTCATTTAATTTTCACTGGCTTACCTTCACAGCATTTTTGGTCTTAAGAAAAAAATATGAAGAATATTTCCATTATACTTTAATAGTTACTATACATATTTACATTAAGTTTTAATAGAAATCTTCCACCCATTTCCAAAAGAAAAAGATTAAAAAAAAAAAAAAAAAAAGATACTCAGCAAAATGAGAAATTTTAAATACAGAGTGAAAAGGCATCAAGTAAGCATTATCTTTATAAGGAAAAGTTGGTGAACAACTATGAAGTTTTTCATAGCACAAAAGTACTTCAGTTTCTTCATAGTATAAAAATAGTTCAATTTTTTCCTAAATAAATTTCAAGTTCAAATTTATACACAATAAAATCTACACTGTAAGCTTTAAAAACTAATATTTTCCAGTATAAATACTAGCAGAATTTCTTTTTGTTCTTAAAACTACACACTTTATCACTTTCCATGTCAGATTATACCCTAATCTGAATATCACAAATAAACATATTTTAGACATTTTTGTTTGTTAATAATTACAGATGACTATCAAGTGTAAACTGTAAGATATATTTTAAAATACTAATCAGAAAGGAGAATGTTACAAATTTAACATAAAACTATGCAACTCATAACTTCCTCAAAGAAAAAACTTAAAAGGTTGCTTTGTCATAAACAACTAATTATATATTAAAGTGAATTTTCTTATTTTAAAATCCTTGATTTTAAAATAGTCTTTCTCGCTAAGTCATTTTATAGAAGTCAAAATGTAAAACAGAGTAACCATAGTTGGAAAAATGAACACAAGAAATAACAGTTTCCTAGTATACACAAAATCTATAATTTAATCACATACTATAAGAGCACTAAAATCAATAAGAAAAAACCTATAGCAGACAGAAGGCTTGCCCTTACTCTAATTCTCCAAGTACTCAGGTATTGAGAAAGAGCATTTTAAATACTTTTTGTGCTGTATAAACAATTTTTAAAGCCTAAAATTATCACTTATCATTATTATTATTTTCCTTTATTTGATAAAGATAAAATAAAATTAAATGGTACTGTATTATACCATCTTTACAAAACTATAAATCAGAAGCAGCTTTGACATTAATCTGCTATTTTAGTTTTCATATAGTAGTAAAAACATTTTGATGAACTATTAGAACTAGATGTCTGCGCTCTTCCCTTTTAACAATAACTAATATTTAAACCACCATAATGCTTATCCAAAGACTAAACATTCAGCAACATCAAGCCATGTTGCATAGAAAAAAATTTTTCCCATTTGAGAAATAAGCATGTTTATAAGAAGAAACAAACTTAAAAGATCTGGTCAAGGTACAAATGTTGTGAATCAAATGTATATTCACATGTCTATCTGAATATATATACACTGAGAATATCAAAAACTCAATATAAGAAATCACATGTCAAATTGCAAATGGTTTCTTATGAATCTTTTTAATATTAATACTTAAAATTAAAAATGTATAACAGCACTTACTGCTAATTTAGCATTTGTAATATTAACTTACTTCAACTATAATATAGCATGTTTTCCTCAACATTAAAATAACTGTGAATAGAAATTTTCAAGATTAACAATTTTTCACCAATTTTATGTATAAAGCTGACATAGCCTTTGAGGTTTTCAATGGCTCAAGAATTAAATTGCTACTGTTATTAAGAAAACAAAACTGAGAAAAAATTAGTTTTTCTCTGCTAGTCCCCATGGATCTAACTACCACACAGTAATTCTTCCCAATCTGCAAAACAAAACAAAACCACACAAATAGATGGACTAAGGAAGAAAGATCAAAATGAAGAACAAGGGTTGGGTTTTCTTGTTGTTGTTTTTTTAAAAAAACTCTCTTCCTCTTTAGCAATCAACAAAATAACAGAAAAGAAAAAGTGGAAAAGTCACCCAGAATATATGACCATGTAAGCATGGGCACTCTTGCAGAAAACCAAGTCTGCAACCCAAAGCCCTGGGAAATTTAAATCAGAGCAAACGACCACAATAGGCAAGGAAATCTGTATAGATAAAAAGGGACTGTTGAATTTGCAGGTACACTAGCAAGATCTTTTGAAATTTCTAAACAAACCTTACTGATTTTATTGATTTCTAAAACATGTAGTAACTATGTTATACTACTAAGAAATGAAGTTTTCCCCTTTGATATATGGAAAGCAAAAAAACAAAAACAAAACAGGATTCCTCTTGCTTAATACTGCTTCAAAAACTTGTTTCACAAATCTATCCCTCTGTATTTAAATTACTTCAAAGGAATAAAAATATTTTTTAAATGAAAACACTTTTTCTTGCTTATGTTAACCTAAGTGGTAGCACAATCACACAACTGAACACTACTCCTGACTAACCCATGAAGAGGTATATGCAAAAGGTTTAACCAACACATTTGAAAATTAGATGACTTACGGTACAACTATGACATTTTTACTGTATAATCTGATAAAAGAGATTTCTAAACTACACAAAGTCATGTTATTAAGGACAAATACAGAGACTCTATGATCATGTACTTAATAGTTTCTAAATAACTCATGTATCCAGAAGCATTTAAATTGGATATTATGAATTTCATTAAGGAAATACTTCATATACATAAAAAACAGTACCATCCAATTAAAATGACTATTATACAACATTTACAGCAATATTTAAGTTATATTTATTCTCCCACCAAATTTGTATCATTTTTAAAACAAACCAAGAGCTGGGTTAAACAAATAGGGCATGGTGAGCAAAAAAGTTACACAAGACTGAGGTAACTTTTCAAATTCTTACTGGAGTTAGCACTAAAAGTTTATTAACAATCAAAATTCTTAAGTTTAGATAAAGCAATGCTGTTTCTAAAAGTCGCAAACATTCATTCATGTTCAAATCAGACCCTTAACAATAAAAAGTGGCTAACTTGGCATAGGAACTAACTTATGGAATAATGTGATCACATACCTTCCCTTTAAATAAAACCTCCTTCCTTCAGTTAAATTCATTTGCTGTTTCTGAATTAATCACCTGTTTTAAACATTGTTTGTATTACTTTAATAATCTCATTTATCAACCACACCCAGACTATCAACTATATCATTAAAATTCCTCATTAACTATAAATACAGAAAGAAGTATTCTGCAGCTGGAGCTTTCCCTACCTAAAGTAGGTAATTCTGTTGTAAGCACTACTTTGTTATGAAGCAAAATCAAATGTGATCTATTCATAGAAATTACCAATAAAAAGTGTCCCTTGATAAATAGCTCTTAAGCTTTTTAATAGTCATTCATTCATCTCAGAGCAGTTATGAGTTAACTACTATATATAAATAAATAAAAAGCAAATGATTTCATAGATTCGTGCTATCTTCCCTTAAAATGTGTTTGCAGATCAAAGGAATAGAAAGATACTCTCTCAAATCCATGGTGAACTAATTTTCAAAACTGTGAAAGCTAAGAATTTGCCACAGAAATCAAAGTCACACATTTACAGATAAAATCCACTTCAATTTATATTTTAATCCAAATCCATATTACAAAAATAAATTTCATCCTTAGAACCACCTGTCTATCTAGAGCCAATGTTATTACATCAAGACTCAAAAGAAAAACTAAGTTAAATCTATTCCACTAGTTATTCAAAAATTCATCTGTCTAATTTGTAAAAAAAAAAAAAAAACTGTGATCTTATAGCTAATGCTCAATTTTAGTACTTATATGTTCATTAAATAGAATTAAAAACAATTAGGTAAGTAATTCAAAATGCCAAAAAGCTAACCATGACAATACCTAATTTAAAGCAAAACAAAGACAAGGACCAAGAGATTAAAATTTTTTTACAGAAAAACTTCCATTGGGTCAACACTTGAAATAATTGTTAAAGTATTAACCACAAAGATAACATTTAATAAGTTATTTTGAAATTTAAGAAAGTCTTAAAATCTTCTATGTAGACATACAGAAATTAACTGAATAACCTTTAAAGAAAAAAGAATTCAATAGTCTCATTAGCAGATTTCAAGTTTCCAAACCTAGTCACATGTCATTCATACCAGACACTTGATAAATTATATTTAATTTACTTAAATGATTATTATATTCAATAGACTATTTTTGTAGCAAATAGCTACATGAAAATTACATTTAAAAACTCCTCACCCTGAAAGACATTAGGATTCAGGTTTCCCTGAAAAGAATGAAAATGTTGTCCATCTAATTTTATGCTTCCCCATTACAAAATAAAACTGCAAACCTGTATATAAGGTAATATTTTAATGGCAACTATAACTGAATCATTAGATCAAATACAGGTCATGGTATTTTCTTACTATGCAGTTTCTAATGAATTTAGTATACTGTAGATGAAAATCTAATCAGTGACTAAAAGAAATGTAAAAAAATTTAATTCTATCTCTAGGTACTTAAGTGTTTAAAAGTCACTATAAACCAATTTAGATTAAAAGTCTTAAGTTGACTTCAGAAGAATGCATACCTAACTTGCTGATCTATAGTGAAATCATAGAAATTAGCAACATGCAATATCAATATTCCAAAATGTTATTAAAATCCAAACCAAAGTTGTCTTAGTATTTATGGGATTTCTAATAAGATTTTCAGTCTGCTGAACAATGAACATAAAAGGCTTTCAAACTTCAATCCACTCACAAGTAAAGTTGAAACTGAACATTTTTATTTCTTTCCCTATGACAACTTCGCCATAGAACAGTGAATAATACAGCTCAAGCCATTATGCTAATTAGAAATTAAATAAAAAGATGCCCTTACGACAGTTAAGTGTAAGGTGACATGCTACAACTACAAACACAGTTCAAAAGCAGCTTTAGGAATTGTGTAGGACAGTCTTATAAAAGCTGTCATTGGAACTTTAGCTAGCATGTGGTCATAACATAATTGTAAGATCATACATACAACTATGCATCAATGAGAAGTGTGACAACCCATTCTGATGACCTATGAGGCCTAAGATGTCTCAAGAAGTATATTAAAGTTAAGCTGATGAACGCAAACAGGGTGGCAATTTCTGGAAGTAAAATCAAACAAATGAACCTAGCTACCTGTGAAGCTGGCAAATGAGGAAAGAGAAACTCAAATTTAAAAAGCCTCTGAACAAAACTACCAATTCACAGGAAATAAAAAATAAGAGAGTATGCTAAATAATATTACAAAAAAAAAGTGTAGAAAATTCTGGAAGAAAAATAATCAGTACAAAATTATAGTTCAAATAATTTTTTAAATAAGATAAAGCCACTCATAAAACGGTATTTACATTATCAGGGACCTGGCAGGATGGTTCAGCAGTCTAAAGCGCCTGCTTAGGAAAGCTTAGGTGGCTGCAGGGACCACTGTTCGATCCCCAGCACTACATGCTGCGCCAGCCCTGCCCTCAGGGCAGGCTGAGCTGGCCATAAAAATAAATAAATAAACAAACAAAAGTTCTGAAACAAGAAAATAAATAACATTTTTTAAAAAATAAAATAAATAAATAAATAATCAACCAAATGAAATGTATAGATCAGATCTGATTCAGAGAAACCAAGAAAAAATTATTAGAACCCAAGCTGGGAATTCCAAATGTTGTACTGAGTAGGTATTTGATGATAAAAAGAATTCCTTATAATTTATTTAGGTATAATAATATAATTATGTTTTTTTAAAGGATTATCTTTCAGAAGGTACTGGGTTATATATGGTGTATGCATATGAATGATTTTTTTTTTAATCTATGTATTTGGTAAAGGATCTCACTATGTAGCCCAGACTCCTCGTGATCCTCCTGTTTTCAGCCTCCCCAGCACTGGGATTACAGGAATGCATCACCACACCCAGACTTGATTGCTGGCTCCACAAGACTGGGTTGGGGCTGGCATGACATGCAGGACCAGGGATTGAACTCTGGTCCCTGAGTTTCCCAAAGCAGGCACTTAGTCTGCTGAGCTATCTCCCAGCCCCTTGAATGAATAATATGATGTCTGCAATTTGCTTCAAAAAAATACAGGAGTATGTAGTTACAGATATGAAAAGCTTAGTAATAAATTACTATGACTGGTTTAAGGAACAGAGGAGTCCATCGTAACATTTTTAAATATTTTTAAATTTTAATAATAAAACATAAATGCTTGCCTAGCAAGCTGGAAGCTCTGTGTTCGCTGGAAGCCCTCTGCACCCAAAACAAAAAATAAACCTTCCCTAATAATAAAACACAAGCATTAATAATTACACTACAGGTAATTATCTCCCTTCTGGATCCAGGAAAGTAAGCTGAATTGCTCCAAAATTCCTAACACAATTAGTGCCTCTCTCTGTCATTTGGCATTCTTATACAAGTGAATCCTTGAGATTCACTTCACAAATTAAAAAACATTGGCCAGCCAAGTAGCTCAGGGGATTAAAGCACCTGCAAGAAGGCACAGGAGCTGGGTCCCCAAGTCTACCCTGCTGGCCCTGCCCCCGGTTTACGCTGATGGCAATTGACATTGAGCATGATGGCATGCACCTGCAATCCAAACAGGTGGATTACTAGGAGTCCAATCTAGTAGTAGTGAGACCCTGAACACCCCGTAGGCCCTTCCCTAAAAAATTTTAAAACATGCTGCTAACATTAAAACAGAAAGGCTAAATCTACTGGAAGAGAAATTAGGCAGAAACCTTGAAGTCATACGGGCAGGCAGAAAGTTCATAAACAAAAACCAAATGGTACAGGAAATATTTCAAAAAAATCAACAACTAGGATCTCATCTTTATTTATTTATTTTTTTTTCCAGGACCAGAGTTCGAACTCACAACATTGCACTTGCCAGACAGGCACTTGTGCCACGGAGCTATTTCCCCAGGCCCCCTAGGATCTCATCTTATTGAGAAGTTTCTGCACGTCAAAAGAAATCACCAACAGAGTGAAAAGAACCTATGAATTCAAAAAAAAATCAACCATCACTTAGACAAAGAACTATTCAGAATATATAAAGAACTAAAAAAAAAAAAAAAAATCAGTCCCCAAAATTCAAAGACCCAACCCAAAAATGGTCATCTGAAATGAAAACACAGTTCTCAGAAGAAATACGGTAAATAAATACATGAGAAAATATTCCACAGCAAGTTATTTGAGAAATGCAAATTAAAACAATGAGATGCCATCTTATCCCAGAAAGAATGGCTGTCATAAAGAAATCAACTAATAACAAATGCTGGAGAGGCTGTGGGGGGAAAAAAAAGACCCTTTCTCCACTGCTGCCAGAAGGCAGACTGGTACAATCACTATGGAAATCAGTAGAGACTCCTCAAAAAACTAGGACTGGAGGTCCCACTCAAACCAACTATTCCCCTTCTGGGTATTTGTCCAAAAGAACTGAAAACATCATACCACAGTGATACATGGGTACCCATGTTTATAGCAGCACAATATGTCACAGCCAAATCCTGGAAACAAACTTTTAAAAAGGGAAAAAGAAATAAAGCATGCTATTTTCCTTGGTAGATCCTTAAGCACTATGGTTTTCCAATCAATATAGTAGTATCCCTTTCTGTTTTTCTTTCCACAGTTTATTATCAATAGCCAACCATAATCTTAAAATATTAAATGGGAAATTCCAGAAATAAACAATTCAAAAGTTTTAAATCATGAACCAGGCATGGTGGTGCATGCCTGTAATCCCAGCACTTGGGAGGCTGAGGCAGGAGGATCAGTGCAAGTTTATGACCAGCATGGGCTACAAAAGTGAGTTCGCGGTCACCCTGAACTACATAGTGAGACCCTGTCTCAAAAAAGGCAAAAAAAAAAAAAAGTTTTAAATCATAGACTAAGCTAAGTAGTGTGATGAAATCTTGCACTGTGCTGCTCCATCAGTTCTGATGTGAGTCCAGAATCTATAATGTATATACTCCCTACCTGTTAATCATTCAGCAATCATTTCCATTTTCAGAACTATTACTGTATACAGTGTTTATGTTCAAATAACCATTTCTATTCATAATGGTCTCAAAGCTCAAAAGTAATAATGCTGACAATCATGGTCTGACAAAGAGACAATGTATTTCCTTTAAGGAAAAGATAAAAGTTCTTCACTTAATGATAGGGAAAAAAAAAAAACTGTATAGTGAGGTTGCTAAGATCTACAGTAAAAACATATCTTTTATCCATGAAATTGTGAAGGAAAAAAACTCATGCCAGTTTTGCTGTCAGATTTCAAACTACAAAATTATGGCCACAGCATCAAATAAGTACTAAGACAGAGAAGACATTACATATGTGGGATAATACACTGCTATAACTGTTTTCATTAGTGTTAATCTTGTGTTGGGCCTAATTTACAAATTAAATCTATCATAGCATATACGTATACATAAAAACATAGTATATAGTGTTCAGTTCCATCTACAATTTTAGGCATTTTATAGGGTATCAAAATATACCGACCCTAAAAAAAAAAATATATATATATATATATATATATATATATATATATATATATACATACATACATACATACATACACGACCCTGCTCCAAGGATAAGGGGGCATAAGAGAACTCCAACTTTTATTATTGAAGATAATAAAAGAAAGTAAAGGCTGGAACTTCAAAAAAGAAAAACAAATGGCAGATCAAGCACAGTTTTTATAAAATAGTAGAGTACATATTCAGCATGCCCTGGAGGCATGGGTTCATCTTCAGGAAAGAAGAAGGGGAGCAAAATAAAGAAGGGAGAGAGGCTAGAAGGGAGGGAGAGGAAGTTCAGACCTCAGAAACAAAAATTATTATTCCTCAGTAGACAAAACTGAAAGCTGAACTTAGCACTGACAGCTTTAGTACATTTAGTACATTTATCATGTACAGTACTTATGGGCAGAGTCAACATCATATGGCTATAGGTACTGAAGAAGGATATACATATTGTCAAATCAGTGCCACATACCTATGGTCTTAATGGAACTTCAGGAAAGCTAATCAACAACTTCATTAAATGAGAAACATGCTGGATATTTACAGTAAGAACAGAAAACAAATACCTTCTAATTGTAGATTACCCATTAGTAAAGCAAAATAAATGGATGAACACTCACTGAAAGTGCAATAATAAGGGAGAGTCTAAAGTTTTCAAAAGGGTCTAGCTCAGTGGCAAAGTACTTGCCTGACAAGTACAACATCCTGAATTCAACCTCCAGCACTAAAAATAAAAATAAAAGTTTTCAGAGAACAAGAAGTGTTGTTACAGTCATTACTACAAATTTAGTAATAGTAAATACAAGTACACATGCCTTTACATAGCTTTCCATAGGTTTATGTACTATCTCAAATTTACTAATCCTATTTAAGTTTTCAGCCACATCTATTTTAAGGGTTTTATAATACTTAACTTCCATATTTAAGAGACCTCCACACAATTACTTAGATTATATTTTCTCTTCAATGAAACACTGAGTCAAACTATCCTTTTACCACTTTGAATATTCAGTACTACTTAAAATCTAGAGCAGATGCTTAATTAATGTTTGATGATCTAGCAATTAATGGAAAAAAGCAAATACATGCATTTAGGGATTACTCCAAAAATCAAATCTTGTAATTCTCATGAGTAAGAAAAAGATCACTAAAGAATTTTAAATCTTTTATATCACATTGTTTTAAGGATATAACAGTTTCAGGAGTTTTCTTTGCACAGTAGGTGCTGATGCTGTTCAACAATCACTATATTTCAAAAGCACACAAAATTTCTTTGCACTCCTACTAACAAGAAAAATACTTCTAAAAAATACATGAACCAGATCTATTACAGAGCTATTTACAAAAAGAACAATGATTAGAAAACAATACCACATGTAAACAGGCATCATGGGCCAGCCAAATAATTCAGCGAATTAAGGCGCCTGCAAGCAGGTGCAGGGACCCGGGTTGGATCCCAGGGCCTGACATGCTGGCACTGTCCTTGAGGCACACTGAGGGGACAACTGATGTTGTTTTATTTTGTATTTTGTCTTTTTGAAACAGTTCAGAATGGCCTTGAGCCCACTTTAGTAGCCCAGGATGGTCTCAAACTCACATTGATCCTCCTGCCTCAGCCTCCCAAGTACTGGGATAATAGGTATGTGCCACCACGCCCGGCTGACAGGGTAATTGAGGCTGGGCATGGTGGTGCATCCCTGTAATCCCAGCTATTGGAAGGCTGTAAACAGGCAAATCACTACGAGTCTTATCTAATAGTGAGACCCTGAACATCCTGTAGACTCTTCCCTAAAATTAAAAAAAAAAAAAAAAAAAATCCAAAGCAGGGTTTTTTAAAAAGGGGCCAGGGAGATAGCTCAGTAGAATAAGCGCTTGCCTGGCAAGCACAGGGTCCTGAGTTCAATCCTCAGCACTGCAAAAATAATAATAATAAAAAAGCATCATTACAGAATATACTGCTTATTAACTGGAAAAATTATGACATCAGAAGATCAAAGAAAACAAGCAGAGGCATATGTCTGAATACCTATAAGAGTTTTACAACCATCAAATCAATTTGTAGAATCACAGAACTAACTTACTTTCTTTTCCTTCCTTCCTTCCTTCCTTCCTTCCTTCCTTCCTTCCTTCCTTCCTCTTTCTCTCTCTCTCTTTCATTTCTTTCGTTTGCAGAACTAGGGATTGAACTCAGTCCCTTGTGCTTGCTGCCAGGAAAGCGCTTATTCTACTTAGAAATCTCTCCAGCCCCACAGAACATAGTTTAATGCAAAAGAAAAAAACAAATGCTAGGGTGAAACACTATGTATGTATGGCAATATAGAGGAACTTTTAGTAAATGCTTGAAATCATTCACCTCTTTTACCAATAATTTTGTGTCACAGAAAAAGTGGTTTAAATTTATAACCACATTAAACTTGAAAGCAACACATCTTTAAGAATAAATTTACATTTTAAAAAAATCATGGAAAACATCTAAAGAAAATCCAATGAAAAAAAGCCATGCTAGAAGGGCTAGCCAAAAAGCTCAGCAGATTAACATGCCTGCTTAGGCAGACACAGAGGCCAGGGGTCTGATCCTCAGCCTACCATGTCACTCCCACCCCAAGGGCGTGCTGAGATGGTGAATGAGACTGGGCATGGTGGTACACAACTGTAATCTCAGTGCTTGAGAGGCTAAAAAACAGGAAAGATCACTACAAGTCCGATTTGTGTAGTAAGACCTTGTGGACCCTGTATTAAATATGTTTAAAAAAAAAGCAATGCTAGAGGGGATGTAGCCCAACAGCACAGTGCCTGTCTGGCAAGCACAGTCCTGAATTCAATTCCTGGTATCAAGATAAAAAAGCCATGCTGGAAAACTGCAAGGCAAAATATAAAAAGGCAGCAAAGTGTGTGTGCACAGGAGTGGGGGAGGTGGGATATCAAACTGATAGGTATATATCAATTCTTCAACATGAATGTAATTACTATGTATCACAAACAATTGTCACAAATATTTTTAAATATAACTACTAGCAAATCAAACAAATCTACAACATAGTAACTCACCATAAAAACCACGTAATTAATTAGGATTTAATTGAAAACATTACAGACAAAGAGGAATAGTTTGGGGATTCTTCAACAAGTTCAACAAAGTTACCAGTAACTCCATTTTCAGGTATATACCCAAAAGCACTGAAAACAAGTGTTCAAATAAACACTTGTATTCAAATGTTCACAACCATATTATTCATAATAGCTTAATGGTGGAAACAATCACCTGAACATCCATACCACATAAAGGAATAAACAGAACACAATAAAATCCAGACAGTGGAGCATTAATCAGTCTTTAAAAGTGATGAAGTATACATACACAGTATAATGTACATAAACTTCTAAAACATTATACCAAATGAAAGAAGCCAGACAAAAGGCCACATACTAGGTGATTCATTTTACTTGAAATATCCAAAACAGATCAGTGCAAAGACAGAAAACAGTGATTGCCAGAAACTGGAGAAAGGAGGAAGTGGGGAATGACTGATCAATGGATTCCAGTTCTCTTTCAAACAATGGACTAAGAATTTCTGAACTAGATAGAGGTTACAGAGATGATAGTACCGTATATATACTAAATGCCACTGAAGTGAACGCATTAAATTTTATGTTCCATTTTAATAAATACAAATACCCTCAAAAAAATGTAATTCAAGAATAGACATGTTTACTATCTTTTTATATTACATCATATGGTAATAATGTTGTCATCTCAGAGTTTAATAAAATACCTGATTACCAACCTTTTCTCTAATCCTGTAAGATATCTTACCAAACTCACTTTCCTCTAGAAACTTCATTTCCATATGCCTCTTATTCTATCCTACCTTCCTATCAATATTTCATTTTTTCCCTGAAAAAGACTCCGTTTAACCATGAGTCAGCTCCCAGCTACCCTGTTCTATAATCCCAATTTATGACTTTAAAGTGATCATTAATTCCTTTTATCTTCCTTACCCAGTAACAAGTTATGTCCATATTTCTACCTAAAGCTTAATCCCTTAATCCCTTAAATCCATTTCTTCCTTGTTGTATTACACAGTATTCCTTCTACAATCACCTAGCTCAGTCTATATTACTACAAAGAAAGCTGATCCACCCATTCATTTCAAAATTGCAAACTCTACGATTCAACCACAGTCACCATCTTTTCTAAAATAGAAATGTAAACATGTTACTTACCTACTTGAGATCCTTCCATAGTTCTAGAATTTTCAAGGTAGTCCTTTGAGATGGACATAGATACAGCCCTTTTATGAGCTAGACCTACTGTCTTTGTCACATTTATAATCTCTCACCTTCCAACTATCACCTCAAACTTAAATACCTGCATGCCCTGAAATCATTGTTTTCATTCTGCTATGCTTTTGCACATGCTGCCTTCTTCACCCAAAACCATCCATTTCAACTTCACCACTAGGACCCCCCCCCCATTTCAAAATTCAACTCATATCTTGGCCTCCAAGTATTTTCCCATGTTCCTATTCCAATTTTTCTTCCCTCTTTAGAATGTTTTTAAGGTTAGGTCCTTTAAGGCTGCCTTTCAGTGACCCAATATTTACTTAATACAACTCTAATAAGCTGCCTCTACATGCCTCCTTGAATGAAACAGCTTTAAATGAAACCTGTGTTTTGCCAATAATACTTTATAACTAGTAAGCTTTGCATAGCTTACATTTTGATTTATTTTGTTAAATAACTATTCTATCTTTTCTTTTTTCTGTCAAATTCTTTTTTTTTTTTTTTTTCCCTGTCACATTCTAAGGTCAACAAACTATAGCCTATGCTAGTACTAGAAAATCCACTCCCATTTCTTTAGGTATCATCTAAGGCTGCTTTCCCACAAAGGCCTTGTTGACTAGTTAGCTGAGAGATCTTATGACCTGGAAGCCTAAATAACTTACTGACTCCCTAGGTAAAGATTGTTACACCCTGGAGAGCTGAGCTACATCCACATTCAATGCCATTATTTCTTCTGAGACCAGCAGAGAGCATAACTAAAGGTCTTAAATCCCCAGAAAAGTACTATCAGGGGCATCTCAAGATTATTAGCACATAGGAAACTATTCCAAGAGATTTGGCATTATACATAAGGTGGAAAACAAGGGAAAAAACTTTAAAGGAATGACTTTAAGACTGAATATCATTGGACAGAAGAAACAAAGCTAAAGCGAAAATTCTAATTCTCAATGATGTGACTACTTCAATCTGCATTCTCTCCTACAATGTACTTTAGACTTTCAGCTTTTTATATTTTCGTGTCTTACTAGCTAATTAGTTTAGCTTTTAAGATCATAGTACTAGTTCCATAATTTCTATGTATCATGCTTGCTATATGGCTAGCTCCTGGGAAAGCAAAATATTTAGGAAGTCAGTCCCAACAGAGTCCCAGGTTGAGTACAAGAACAATGTTAGATAGAGCACTTACCTGTGGTATCAAGCAGAGAGAGAAGAAAACTAAGATTTCAGGTCCAGAACTGGCTCTAGCCAAATAGGAAGAAGTAGCTACAAATTTGTTTATGGAAGAAGCAGAGGGTCTTTGGTACACTACATATTCTTTCTGATGTTCAGACAGACCACCATTAGAGTAGCCTCTCATAAGTTTCATGAGAAACAAGATCAAAAAGTGAAGAATTAAATGGAGTACACCCTGCCGGTCTTTGTCTAGGAAAAGCAGTCCTTATTAAAGATGATACTACTTTCCAAAATGGCCCTTATGATACTAACCTTCAGTAACAGAGTTATCACATCCCACAAGGTTGAGAAGGATATCATCATCTTTCTCATCTACTTCACACCCCAGTAGCATCCAGCTTTCCACATTTTCACTTTCAGAAATGATGCTTTCTTCCTCTTCACTTGAACTAACCTCTATAACCATGACCTCTCGGATCACACCTGATCTTTCTTCAGGTTTAGGCTTCTCGATTTCCCGTTTGCATGTATCAGCCAACTCATCAGAATAAGAAACAGGAGGGTCTCTGGTCTTCTGTGCTTGGACTCTAATATTCTTTCTTTTACATCTATAAATACTATCTTCATCAGACAAAGTGATGACATCTGATCCATCTGATAGTTGGATGATCTCACTATCTGAAAGGACAATTACGTTCTGATGTGATTTAGTACTCAACTCAGAATTCTCAGAGTTCTTTTCTTCATGTGCTTCCTCTCTGACAGCATTTCCAAGATCTTGGGCATAATGAACTTGGCTGTAGAGGTGAAATTCCACCTCACTATCAACACTCAGTTCACTAGATGATTCTTCACGATAAAGATCATCTTCATATGCTTCTATAGTCTCATAACCACCAAACATGATGAAAAGTCAATAACCTCAATTCTGTAAAAGAAAAAAATCATATAACATATTTTAAAAGCTCAGATCTTGTCTGATTAGTGCATTTCACTGTACAGTCAACTCCCATGTGAAAATCATTACTTTTCTCTGACACATTAAAACACATTTTTTTCTTTTAAAGGATCTTTTCTCTATGGGTTTGTAACTCCTATTATGATTACTGTAATACTATCCAAGCTCTCAAGTGAGAATTACTGTCAGTAAATTCACAATTTTTTCCTGTATTTTTTAGGGAAGAGTCTACAGGGTGTTTAGGGTCTCACTACTAGATTGGACTCATAGTGATCCACCTATTTACACACTCCCAAGAGCTGGGATTACAGACATGTACCACCATGCCCACTCTCAATTGCCATCTCAGCATGCCCTGGCAGGCCCAGGACTCAAATGTGCTTGCAGGAACTTTAATCCACTGAGCTATTTGGCCAGCCCAAGTTACAATTATTAATAGAAAAAAACAAAAATAACATTAATAGAAACATTTATTAATAGAAAAATAATAGAATAATAATTTATAGGTATAGTGAAAAAGAAACACCAGTTGATACCTACTGCTTGACACTGAGCATTTGTTCTCCAAATTGTTAAGACTTGCAGAGATTTTAGGTATCTATTGCTATTTCATTTATTACTCATCTCTTCCTTGGTGCTAGTTCTGCGTCACCTCACAAATATATTCTTATAAAGGAATATTACTTTAACTCTAAAATTCACAGCATGAATTCACGTTTCTATTTGAATGTATAAGTTAATTCTCAATTTAGAAACGAATCTCACCAGGCGTGGTGGCTCACGCCTGTAATCCCAGCACTCGGGAGGCTGAGGCAGGAGGATCGGTGAGAGTTCGAGACCAGCCTGGGTTACAAAAGTGAGCTCAAGGCCAGCCTCAACTGCATAGTGAGACCCTGTCTCAAAAAGAAAAAAAAAGAAACAAATCTCAGGGCTGGCCAGACAGCTCAGTGGATTGAAGTGCCTCCTTAGGCAGGCACAGGGACCAGAATTCAATCCCCAGTGTGCCAGGCTGGCCCCACCCCTGGGGTGCATTGAGATGGCAACTGAGACTGGGTGAGGTAGCACATACCTGTAATCCCAGCGCTTGGGAAGCTGAAAACAGGAGGATCACTACAAGTCCAATCTGTATAGTGAGACCCTGTATTAAATACATTTTTAAATATATATAAATAGATAGAATGAATCTCAGGGCGAAAAGGTATAGTTCAGTAGCATAGTACATACCTAGCATAAGAAGGGTCTTTTGTTTGATTCCTCAACAAGAAAAAAAAATTTAATCTCACAACTGTCTTATCCTCGGCCAAAAGAATAGTCTTCTAAAATTTTCTGATAAAACTTTACTTCTACATTAGTTATAAAAATATGTATAAAATATAAACTAAATTAAGGCAAAACTCTCAGCTTTGGGAATATGCATAAAGAAAAACATTTCATTTTCCTGCTATGCACAATTAAATCCTGACCATTCTAAAACACAGCTTTAACATTACCTCCTACCAGACTAAATTAAGTGTATTTTATACAAGCTTGCATGAGCACTTCATTTTTCAAAACACTCATCACATCTCTTAACTACTTATTCAATATAAATGTCCCAGTAGCACACATCACAAACCTCAGAAGGGCAGGAACCATACCCACTTTGTTACACAATGAATACCAAGGCCAAAGGTAATTTTGAGGGGGATTCCAATATATACCTGTCGAATTAATCAGTAAATGAATTATGCCATCAGTTTTTTGTGCTTTAGGCCTGATAAGTCTAATAGCTTCCTACAATACTGAAATCACAATCAAATAATATCAGTTGTCTTCAGGTATTCCACAGAAGTAATTTTAATCAAACAAAAATTGACATGAGTTGCAATTATATATTTACGAAACACTGGTCAAAATGAGATTTAATATTTGTTCAAATATTAAAGATAGCCTAGGCTTTAGCTGTTTTAGCTAGAGATAAGAAAAAACAGTCATTTTCTTAGTTTCCCAATTCTCTGTACCAAATGTCAGGATTTAGTGACTGTAATCGTAGTTTTTGTGACAGAACCAAATGATCCAACAAACAAACAAGAGCCCTGAATGCACTAAAGTCAAGCTGCATCTTCTTTTTCTTTGCTTTATGGAAATGAAGAAAGCAACTCTTAATACCATTTTTCTTCTAAAGGCCCAATATATCTGTCACCTTGTAAAATTATCTTTCAGGTTGCTCTACTGTTATTGTCATACAAGTTGAATGTGGCTGTCTGAATAATAATGCTCATAACATTTATCAGTGCATATTGAAATGTTAGCCTCAGAGGAATTCAAATGAAAAATGAATTCTTCCCTCTTTTATTTATTAGGCAAATTAATTCTAAAAGAAGTCAGAGGAATTACGCTTCCTTCAAAATCCTCACTGGATCCATCCTGAAGGATCCAGTGTGGACTTAAGATAAAGCATAATTCCAGTGCAGCACAGAAAAAAATTAAAGAGCTAAATTACAGAGTTACAAATTTGTACTACTCTTGGAGCCATCCCAAAGGAAAAGGATTAAGAATAGAGCCATAGGCACACCTGTAAATGTATGCCAAAAATAACTACAGAGACATAATAAAAACTGACTTGCTTGGGTCTAAGGATTTATCTCTTTCTCTGAAATGTAGAAAAATGAATTTAACAATTTAGCCCCTATGGCCTTTAAGAGGATTTTGTACATCTGTACTTGAAAATTGCGCTCAGGCAAAACTTGAGCTCTTCTATTTATGTAGCTTACATATGCCAGAGTTAAGGTTTGCCTCAGGCTGTTCTGGTTTATGTTACTACTTTAATTATATTCAACTGCATTTAAAAAAAAAATATATATATATATATATATATCGACTTAGAACTGTCTTTCTCAGCTTTTTGATCATTGTACAGGATTCCCAAGTATATCTGACTTGATAACAGAAGGTCTTCATCAAGGCCTTAAAGTTTAAAATCCAAAAGGTACCTTCTGGACTATTTCATACAGCCTTCTTAATGGACATATAGGGCCAAAGAGATAACAAGGCCTATCCAAGGTGAGGCAGCTAGTTAAAAACACAACTAGAAAAAATTTACATTTTCTTGACTCTCAGCCAAACTTCACTAAATTTCATTTCACTTTTGTACCAGATTTTTAAAAATGTATTTGGTACAGGGTCTTGCTATGCAGCTTGGACTCCTAGGAATCCTCCTGTTTTCAGTCTCCCCAGCACAGAGCACCAGGGGGCGGGGCTGGTGCAGCATGTGCTGTGGGAATCTGAGCTTAAAACAATGCTTCTAACTTAATAACTGACCAATTGGATCATTCCAAGTATTATGCTCTTATTTTCTTTCAAACCATTTTCAGCTTATTCACTCTTAATCATATAGGCATCCACTTCAGGCATATTTATATAAAACAGCTTGCTTGCTCACTTGAGCCCTCTCTTCATTTTTGTTTTGTTTTGTTTGCAGTGTTGGGGCAGAACCCAGCATAGTGAGCGTGCTGGGTTAGCACTCTACCACTGAGCTACAACAGCCCAGTCTTATGCTTAACTCTAAATCCAGTTTTCACTGGAAAATTATATATATATATATATATATATATATATATATATATATATATATACTTTATTCACAACATTTCAACGAAAGTAAGCATAAGATTCAAATTTCTATACGTTCTTCAAATATGACTGCGACTTGAAATCAAATCTATCTAGGATAGAAAATATCCCGAGGAAGGAGGATTATGTCAAATTTACTGAACTAATTCCCAGCTGTCCTTGAGGCACATAAATGCTTTTTAGAAGAACTAAACCTAACTGAAAACATTTCCTTCACCGTTCTCTTTGCGCTCCTTTCTTCATGTGGTATGTTATCTCCTATCACACACCCCCACATTGAATCTTTTCTCAATTCATTTAACACCTCAGGTTCTCTTGATAGCAACAGTAAAATGTATCCCAAGCCTTAAGATTGTCTAATCCACACAGTCCTTCTCAAGTCTTTGTTATCAAAAGTTCTGAAGAGTTTTGAAAAAGTTATTCAAATGATGCACTCACATAATACCTGGAGAAACGGGGTTCATAGAAATGTATTCAATGAGCCAAGAAAATCCTCCTGAAATCTGAAATAAATGTAAATTCAGCCTAAAGTACAGGTATATTCTTAATTCAAATGTAAGATAATTATAAATTCAGCCTAAAGAAGAGAGATGTAGCCTACTCGGTAGTAGGAGACTTGCTGACTCCCAGCCAGTTCTTCCAAATACCGGCAGCACCTCCCTCAATTTAAGACATCAGTCGGCTAAAGGACGTGAGGGGTAAAAGTATTCAGTAAACAAAAATCTAAGTCTGCTTGCTTTACATCAGGGAGAGGACAGTTGCTTGGGTTCCACAGCTGCAGCTGTTATTTCGGACTTCCCTCTGCGCAGTGCAACAACGGAGTTTCATTCATTGACCCGCTTTTCTACGACGGAACTCTAGGGGAGGGCAGTAGTATGTAAAGTCGGGAGAAAAGACACCCCTTTTCTGGCCTTCAAGCTGTAATGACGGCCTCGGGCCGTGGAGTGATAGGGACACGGGCACACCCCAGTCTGTCAGCCGAGTCGCGTGGGGCAGAGCGCAGCTTGGGAGCCTGGAGCAGCGCCCGAGCACAAGCGAGGTGGGCCGAGGACGCGTCTGCCGGCGCGGGGGCTCGCGAAACTTCCACGGCCCGGCGGATAAGACGGAGGGCGGACAAGGGTCTCCCGGCCGTGGGAGGCTCGGGGGTCCGTCGCACACATACTCACTGACGCCGCTGCGACCAGGAAGCACCAACCAGGAGCCAAAACGCGGAGAGGGACGGGGAGGGGCGAGGACAAATGAGGTAGGAAGCCGCGTCCGCGCGCACTCAGAGGAGGGAGGCACTTCCGGGAAAACACTGCGCTCGGCGCGTCCTTCCGTCTCCGCCCACCTCCCGAGTCCTCAGTGCGCTTGCGGGGCAGGTGTTAACCCTTTTGTTTCCTTCCCCATGGAGAAGCTTTTGCTTTGCTGTTCCCCTTTAACACCTTCGTTTGAAAACACCTACACTGAGTGTACGATGCGGTAACTTTTGCTCGAATCGGTACAACAAAAGAAGTGCTGAGTGCAGGGCAAGAGGGGCGTACGGGCCGGCTGTGCCGGCGAGAAAACTTCGATTCCCATGATTCGCTGGGCTGCTTCTGGAGCTTCGCTTCCTCCCCTGAGCTCGAGGACACCTACCCAGTGCCTCGTGGTTACTCGGTGGCTTTGTGGACTCTTACAGCTAAGGACTTGGATGGAAGAGCTGGGGACCTCCAGTCAGGGAAAAGGCGTATCCCTGACTAGGCGTCTAGTGTCATCGTCTGTGCTGTGGGTGACTTTGGTGGTTCCTTCCACCTTGTATGTTAGAGTTGAATTTAGTTCACAGGGGGCACTTCCGCCTTTCCCTGCAAGGGAAAGGGCAGCAGATTAACCCTCTGTGAACACTGAAGAGTTACATACCGATTAATGGAATAACTGCTGATCCTACTGATAGTTTCAAAGCTTCTGAAAACATGTAGATTTTCCTGGGGGCCTCTGCTTTCCCTTTCACCCACTTGAAAAAATAATTATAGTAAACCCATCTGTGCAATTTTACAAATAGCACTACTGATTTTTTGGCTCTCGATAACAGTCCTAAATGGTAAACTTAACTTTATTTTTTGCTTTTCACTAACGTTTAGTGAACGTCTGTTAAACGAGCAGAATGAGGAAAATGCAGATATGTAATAAAATCATAAAAATCAGTAATCTCATAGAGCTGAGAATTCAGCTGGTCATGATAATTTGATTATAATGTAGGTTTGACCTGAAAAAATAATTAGTAAATTTCATCAACATTATGACAAGCACTAGAAAGTGAAAATTCAAGGTACTATGAAGAGGCAAAATTGGAAAATATTTTCCAAATAAAATAGGAATAGCAGTGGGCCCTTATTAAGTTGTCCCACTAGCTTATTTCTGCTGAAGTTTTGAGATCTTAAGGGAAACCGTCCAGTCAGCCAGACAAATAGGCATTCTTTCCCAGAACCCCCTATAGTATGGACAAACCTCTATCAAGATAATTATATTAGTTCTACAATTGTGTTTAAGTAAAATATAAAAATTCCCTGAAGTCACAAATTCTGATTTGATCTTTATGTGTTTACTGCCTGATACAGTACTTAGCAGACAGCAGAACATTTGATTCCACTAGTGATGTTCCCCCGCCCCAAACAGCCATTGAGACTGGCAGTGGTGGCTGCATGCCTGTAATCCCGGCTCTTTTGGGAGGCTATTAGGAGATGGATCACTACAAGTCCAATCTAGTAGTGAGTCCCTGAACACCCTGTTGACACTTCCCTAAAATACAAAAAAAAAAAAAAAAAAAAAGGGCAGAATTGGATCCAACTGTTAGTTCAGTGGGTAAGCCATGTCATGATCCCAAATAACTGGAATGCAACAGGGTGCTACGTGACATTAGGGTGGACATAACTGCAAGAATCCAAGGATGCAGTGATTTCTAATTAAGCACAGTAGTGTATATGCATATACCCCATGTCTTCACATAGTAATTTCTCACTTATAAGCTATTTATTTATTTGTTTGTTTGTGTGGAACCAGGGATTGAACTCAGGCCCTTGAGCTTGCCAGGCAAGCATTTATTCTACTGAGCTATCTCCCCAGCCCAGAAGCTCTTTAAAACTCATGTGATCCAGGTTTATTCCATTAACTAAAATCATGAAGGGAGAAATTAGCTGTGTTACCTAGAAGAGGCAGAGCTATGTCTGTAATCCAGGTCTGATTAATTGAAGACATGACTCAGCTGTACACACACACATACACAAACACAGCAGTTCCATTTCTATTCCAAACTTCTTAAAATCCTAAGTAGCAGCATGCACACACACCCGTAAAGCCTCTCTTGGAATATTTTAAAGATACCATTTATTTTAGGAAGGAATGATCTATTCTACTCCAAGGCACTGGCTATAGTAGTGGCAGTTCTGCATCAATAATGAGCAGCTAAATTAGAATAAGGGGCCAGCACAAAGCAGAAACCAGCTTCATGGGACAGGCAAGGTAGGAGATAGACTATACTAGGTTGTGGATGAATGTGGCATATTACCAAGGCTTATTCTCAGGCCGGCCTCAAATTTCAGTAGAAAAAAAGAGGAACTACCTCTTGAGTGTGTTAAGTCCTAAAACTAATCATTTTGACCCTTTACAATTGCATTTGAATTTCTGTTCATTCACTGACAGCCTACTACTATGTTTATCTGTCTCTTCCTAGCCTCCTCAGATATATTATCTCTCACCCAGTCTCACAAAGACTATAAGAAAGATATTCACCTCATTTCCCTATTATGGAAATTAAATCTTGGAGAGTCTAAATACCTTATGTAGCTGGGATCTAAATCAAGTCTTATATATATCCAAAGCTGAGCTCTTTTCTACACTTAAGGCACATTTCAAAACTAAGCTTCATCATGGAGCCAGTAATGATCTATATTTCCAACTAGCACCTAAGCTAAGGCCAGGCACATAGTGGTCTCAAAGTGAACATTCATGGTACCAGTAGATTCAGAATGGGATAATTGACAAATGAAGACTTGGGTTCAGCATGAATAATGTTGAAGGACAGCAGAAGAGGGCACAGCTGACTGCTTAGAGGAAATAGAGAAGTTTTTACAGAAGAGGATGGGGCCTGGACAAATAGATAGAGAAAGACTAACAAGGGCCAGCAAGATAGCTCAGCAAACTAAGCACCTACTTAGGCAAGCGCAGGAACCTGGTTCAATCCCTGGCACTACATGCCCCACTGGCCCCACTCGCACCCCTGGGCATGCCAAGCACACCACCAAGATCAGGCATGGTGGCACACACCTGTAAGCCCAACACTAAGGAGGCTAAAAACAGGAGGATCACTAAGAGTCCAAGATACATAATGAGACCCTGTATCAAATACATTAAAAAAAAAAAACTAACAATCCAGAATTCCAAGAACAAGACATAACACCTGGCAATTTGTAGAACAGGAAGTTCAAAAGTCCACGAACTATAAGAGGTACCCAACATCACTAATAATCTGAAATGTACAAGTAGTCTCATAAACAGTGGATGGGAATACAAGTTATAAAGATCTTTAGGGATAGCCAATATTATTTATCAAAACTAAGTGAAGGCTGAGGATATAACTCAGTGGCAGAAGCTCTAGGTTTGATCTCCAGTACTACACACACAATAAATTGAATTGTATTCCTAAGTGTATATTTGTGATTATATCACCAAATATTGCAATAGAAAAGTGGAAAATAAGTATTCATCAATAAAGAGCAAAATAAGGACATACCTATACTATTTCTTAAGCTATACCCCTCTTAAAAAAGAGATAAAACCATATTTTATTTTTGTGGAAAGATCCCCAGGACAATACAGCTACATGAAAAAAGGACAAGTTGCCAAGTTGTAGGTATTTTATAATACTTATTTTAGAGTTTTTTTGTTTTTGAGACAGTCTTGCTATTTAGCCCAGGTCTGCCTCAAACATTCACTCCCAATTCGTCCTTCTGTCTGCTATAACTATATACATACAACCTCATACTCCATACCTTTTGATAAACATTTCAAAGAGATTCATGTGTATGCCTAAATATAAACATTTGTGTATTTAAATGCATAGAGAAAATACTGAATAAATACCAATGTTTTGTGTTCATATATGGCTATGTAACAATGTCTGCTTTTTTAAGGTACACACTGAAGCACTTGAAATAAAGGGGTATCATTTCTGAAACTGATTTCTCAAGTGGATCAGAAGAGAATTATAAGTATTAGAAGTGAAGAGAAGAAAAAAGAAAAGTATGGGAAAAAGATAACATGATGGGAATCTGAGTGAAAGTTGTACAAGAATTCTTTCTACCAATTTTGTAATTTTGCTTTAAATCTGAAATTATGTCAAAATATTTTAAAAAGGGGAAACAGAGAATGAGCAAGTCTTTGCAAGACAGAAAATGTAGGAAGTTCTGGCAGTGGGACAAGATAAGCAAAGGAAACTGCCAAGTGCAAGAGTCTTGCAGTTGAGAAAAATAGCTGGCGGTTCTAAGTAACCAGACATGGTATGATATTGGGAAGGGAATAAGTGAGCAAAATGACCCAAGATTGATACATTCCCTTGCTGTCTAATTTTGCAAATTAAATTTGTTTGTTTTGAAAGAGGGTCTTGCTCAATTGCACAGACATGCTTGAAACTACCAATCCTCCTAGCGCAGCCCCTTGAGTAGCTAGGATTGCAGGCATGTATCACCACATTTGGCAGAAATTAAAATTTTATGACATCTTTATACCTAGCCTTTTTTTGGGAGTGGGATTACTAGGGATCAAATTCAGGACCTTGTGCTTGCAAGACAAGCTTATGCCACTGAATTATCGCCCTGGCCCCCTTAACTTGAGTTGTTATGGTGACTCAATTATTTCATTAGCAGTTTTATAGGTTAGCTTTATAGAAGTCGGTGGAATCATGGCTGAAGAGAACTTCTAGACCAGTTCCTTCAGTTTATAAAAGGAAAAGCCAAAATATAGACTGAGGAAGAGAATTGCAAAGTCCCAGCTAGAGTTGGTATTGAAAACTGGTCCCTCACAATCCATCCTTTCTGTTGTACCAAATCTGAATTAAAGGATAAGGCAGAAATAGAAAGTTGGCAAGTGAAAAGGCAGCATGTCACTTTGGATGCTTTTTCTTTGCTGTAATATAGACTTAATGTTGGTATAATTTTACAAAAGTAAATATAGGCACCAGTGTGATTACAGAAACAGTTATCATTTAAAGCCAATATGTTGCAACTAGTAAAAGATATTCAATTTAAGCTCCTAGGTCTAAAGCAGCAAACAAGGTGATTATCAGGAATTCTCAGTGACATTGGTACCCATCTGGATTGGTTGAAAAGTTTAACGTCCTTTTTTATTATTCATGATTTTGCAGATCTTGAAACTGCAAGGTGATAGAGCATGCAATTTTCAGCCAGATTCTGAAAACATTCTTGAAAATTTGGACATTCATATAAATGGCTTTTAAATTTTCTTGGAGGCTGCATTTTCTTATAAAATCATGAAATGTATAATATATATGTACTATAAATTAAGCTATATAAATGATAATATTCTCATTACAATAAAATCATATGGATAAAGTGCTAATATTTCAAGGACTCCATTTTCTTTGTTAATATTCCTAATTGGAATTGTATTTCTCAAAGCCTAGAGCTAAGTGACTATATAATGAACACTGACTAGCAAAACTATTGATCTTCTAATTTATGTAAGAATCAATAGAGATAGGGATGTAGCTCAGTGGTAGAACATTTTCATTTAGCAGGCAGTACAGGCTTTTTAAAAAATCAGATATCATACAAGAAATCTTGAAGCATGTATTAGAAACTAATTCCAAAGGCATGAATCCATGTGACTTGCATCCATACATTTCAACACATGATTCCAACACATGATAAGGGATGCATGCGTACAAAGGGAAGGCTTTATTTAGGTCTCATTCTGTAGAGAACAGCTCTACTTAGCTGCCTATTCAGAGCTTCTAACGTCATACATAGCAACAATAGAAAAGTAACTCTAATAAAATTAAATTTAAACATTAAGTTAGCAATAACTAATAATAAAATAAAGCAATTATAATACACACTTATGAATGTTATTTAAAGTAAGAATCTATTTCTTCAATTTTCCAGTTAGTATTTTCAGACTAGGTTTGATAGCATGTGACCAAAATTGTACAAAGAGAAACTGCAGAGAACTACTCTAGTTCTTCCATCAGACCTAGTTACTACAAAAGATTTTGTTTCTCTCACCAGCACCTTGAACTTCACACTTCTTATGTAGTTCGTAGATTGAACAGTTTAAATTCTTGCCTTGCTACTAGAAAGATCTACTAAAATGCTGGAGCCATTGAAGATTTTTCTTTAAAAACTTGAGTGTTTGTCCCTCAAGAATAATGTCTTTCTCTGTGTTGTTGCTGTTGCTCAACTTAACTTTCTCTTCTGTGCTTATGCTCAGCTGAATGGAAACAACTGTCTGTCTTGATTTTTGGACACAGTAAGGAAGACTGCCAATTTGTGTGAATATTACCCAAAGAAAGCTCTAGGCTGCTTATGGAACACTAAAGTTGATTCTGCCCAGGTAGTGTTATCAAAAGCTTCAGTTCCTGTCTTCAAAGACCTTCTGATAAAAACCTTGACCAGATTAATGCAGGATAAACTTTCCTAAAGTGAGTCCAGGAAAGCAGTAGGCTTTTCTAGAAGTTATATTGAGCAGTAATGGTAAGTGGCATGAATCTGAGTAGAAAAGCAGTAAGAGGCCACAGTGAGCACTACAGAAGGTGAAAATCAGCAGTGCAATCCACGGATAATAGAGGACTACAAGGATCTCATGTACTAACAGTAATAAACATCAGGGATATAGAATTAATGGTCAAAAGTAAACAGCCTTGTATATTTGGTGTATGGTATAGATAGTATTTTAAAACAGGAGGTAACTAAGGGAATGTTCAATAAATGACACCAAAACCACTAGAAACAAAGTTAGATCTTACTTCATGCCACCTAAAGCTACATTACTGATAAATAGAAATTTTAAGTGTATAGTATTAGGAAATATACTTTAAAAGGTCATTGTCTAGGGAGGAAGATACTATATCTAAAATTAAAACTCTATGGAGGAGAAAATATTTCTATCATGTAAGAAATCATCCATAATATATAAGGGGTGATCAAAATATATGGTGAATATTTACTTTTTAAAAAAAATTACACTAAAAAGACCATCATTGATTATCAATAATTCCCCCCAAACTACCACCCCAGCCCTGCTTTGAACACATTTGTCACATCGTCCTTTTTACTTTCTGAATCCATCTGGAAATTCTCTTTAATGACTGTCTTTAGGAGCTGTCAAAAATACAGTGAGTGCTCCTGCAAAGTTCTGTCTAATAGAAAGTCAGTCTCATAAAATCATCTTGTGTGTCCTCATCTACTTTATTCCTTGTACCTGGCATCATGTCATTTCTGGCTCTCCCCCCAAAGTAAAAATGACTACAAAAGGTAAACATTTTGAGTTATTTAAGGCAGCCACAACAGCACAACTAAAGAGAGTTAGCTTTTTTTTTTTTTCCAGAACCAGCAATTGAACTCAAGTCCTTGTGCTTGCCAGGCAAGTGCTTATCCTACTGAGCTATCTCCCCAGCTGAACAGCACAACTAAAGACAGTCATGAAAGAAGTCATCCAGAACTGCTTCAGAAAGTGGCGAGGACAATAGAATATATGTACTTGAGGTGAGAGTATTTTGAGGGGCATTAATAGCCATGTGTATTTTACTATACTAATTCCTTTTTATTTTTTTTTCTAATTCTTTTTTACTTTAAACATTAGCTGTATTTTTAATCACTTCCCATAAGTCAATTAGAGAATTAAACCATTACCTAGAAAAATGAACCAAAGATTTGGTACAGATAGAGATGGAGATCTAAAAATGACCAGTTAGCATAAGATAATCTTCCTAATATATGAAAATTAAAAACAGCATAATTTTAATCAGATCCACAAATTTGTAAAGATTGATAATAATCATGGTTAGCCACTCAAATAAGTATGAAGTATCCACTACATGTCACACATGTAAAATTATCAGGTTGATTTCTGTGTCTATAGAAGTCCTATACTACTCATATAGATGCTAAACAAGCATATTTAAAAACTATGAAAAATTGTATTTTAGATAAGTGTTATACCTGAAGGGCTCTGAAAAATTTTAGTAGGAGTATTACGCTAGTCAAGAAGGTTAGGCAATGTTTCCACAAAGAAATGACATGAGATCTGAGGGATAGTTAGAATTAAGTGGGGGAAGGGGCACAAATGATTAAGTATTTCAAATGGAAGGAGTAACACATGAAAGTTCCTGGCATAAGTCACTAAAGACTGAAAGAAGGCCAGTGGCTAGAGAATATAGTGAAGGAAAGCAACACTGGAGAGGCTGGAGACATAAGAGACAGGCAGACACTGGGCTTTGTAGAAATTTGATCTTCATTTGAGGAGTAATGGGAAAGTAGTATTAGACAAGATAATTTATTTGGACTTTCATATACTATTGGAAGAGAATAAATTGATGGAAGTCATTTATAAAAGCAATTTGGCTACTGTATCAAATAATATCTAGTACATTGACCTTTAACATAGAGTATCCTTTCTAAGAATATCACCCACAGGTATACACATTTAGTCACAAATTCATTTTGGTAATAGCAAAACAAAAAGTTAATGTATTATTAAGAAATTAATATATAGCATAATAATAGTGAAAAACATATTTCTTCATATTGCTAAATGTTTTGTCATTATGAAGTCTGTCTTTATAGTATTTTTACTTTTTATAATATTAATATACACTTTAGCCATCTTAATATTTTGCTATTGTTTTGGTGAAGGATGTTGGGAAGTGATAATCCTTCTATTTAGATAATATGACATTTTTTTATCTTTTAATTAGGGTTTGTCTATTTAAGTGTTGAAGTTTGAACCCAGGCATTGTACGTACTTGACAAATACTCTACCACTAACCACTCCAAGCCTTCTTTATCATCTCACCTTCAATTTCTTTTTACACAAAGTGTGTATCTTCTAAATAAAATATAACATAATTTTTTTTTTAGATTTTTGATAGGAAACCCACATAAAATCATTTTTGAAGAATTTTTTATTTTATGTTTTTGTTTCAGAACTTTTGTTTGTTTATTTATTTATTTTTATGGCCAGCTCAGCCTGCGCTGAGGGGAGGGCTGGCGCAACATGTGGTGCCAGGGATCGCACCATGGTCCTTGCAGCTGCCCAAGCTTTCCTAAGCAGGCACTTTAGACCACTGAGCCATCCTGCCGGGCCCCCCACATAGAATCATTTTAAAGAATACAACGACACCCTAGTTTTCAAAATTCATTATCACTAAAGCATTCTATATATGTCTAGATATATATTACATAGTTTATCCACTGAAGGATACAGTATGTTGTGACTATAACCATATTGGTCATAAGCATCAGTTTGCTCACCATGTGACCCTGGCACCAACCCAAACCCTATGGAATGAGCAAAGTCATACACATGCCGCCAGACCTGGCTTATCTTTTTGATCAGTGTCATTCTAACTATAACCCAGGACCATTCCTTGAAGACACTGTTCTCTTTCCATTGAATGATCTTAGCATCCTTGTTGAAGATGAATTAACCATAGGTGTTTGTATATACTTTTGTACTCTCTGTTCTAATGGTCTGTCTGTCTATATTCTGTTTTTCGTTATAAACAATACCATGTTGTTTTCATTACCACAGCTTTGTAGCAAGTTCTGAAATTAGGAAATGGAAATCCTCCAGTTTTTTCTTTTTTAATATTGTTTTGGCTATTTGGGACTCTATAAATGCCATATGAATTTGAACATCAACTTTTTCATTTTTGTAGTGGCCATTGGAATTGACCTACATTTAATCTGTGGATCATATAAGATTTTTAGTATATGACCATGAAATGTATATTTAATTAAATCTTTAATTTATTTCTGCAGAGTTTTAATTCTCACTGTCTACATCTTTTATCTTTTTGGTTCAACTTATTCCTAGATATTGAGGATGTAGCACAGTGGCAAAGTGCCTATCTGGCACAGGGAAGGCCCTGGGTTCCAGCCTTAACACCCCCCAAAAATTTCCTTAAAATATAATTTTACTCTCTTGGATGCTATTGTAAATGGGATTTTTTTTTTAAATGAATTTAGTACAGGGGCTAGAGGGTCTCACTTCATAGATCAGACTCAGTGATTCTCCTGTTTTCAGCCTCCCAAGCACTGGGATTATAGGTGTATGCCACCATGTGGATAATTCACTGGTGATGTATAAAATCAACTACATTTTATGTGCTGATAGTTTTTCCTGAAGCTTTGCTAGATTCATATATAAGTGGTAGCAGATTGTTTTGTATTCCTTAGGATTTTCTACATGTATAATCATGATATCTATGACTATAGACAGTTTGATTTTTCTTTTCTAATTGAGTGACAATCCTTTTCTTTCTTTTTCTTACCAAGTTTCTCTGGCTAGGACTTCTACTGAACTGTTGAATAGCGATGATTAAATCTGTTATCCTTATATTGTTTTTGCTCTTAGGGGGAAAACTTTTGATTTTTCACTATTATGATGTTACCTGTGGATTTTTCATAAATGCTCTTTATCATGTCAACCAAATTTCTTACTAAAAACAGTCAGTCTTTTGCTGACTGTTTTTAGCATGAGAGGGTGATGAATTTTGTCAAATGCCTGTGTGCGTCTATTGAGATGATCATGTAGGGTTTCCTTTTTCATTCTGTTGATATTCTGTATGACTTCAATTGGTTTTGCTATGTTGAACCACTCTTGCATTTCTGCAATAAATCCCAGTTTGTTATGGTGTATAATCAATCCTTTTAGTTTGTTGTTGTATTCAGTTTCCTAGTATTTTATTGAGGATTTTCCTTTTTATATTCATAAATAATATTAGTCTGTGATTTTCTTCGTATGTAGTACTTTTGTATGGCTTTTTAAAATCAGGGTAATTAACTATGTCTTCAATTTTAAAAAGATTTTCACTATGATTAGTGTTAATTCCTTAAATGTTAAGCAGAATTCATCAGTGAAATTATCTTATCCTGGAATTTTCTTTATTGGAAGATTATTTATTACTAATTCATTTTTTTACTTGTTAAAGACTTATTGGTATTTTCCTTTGAGTTATCTACTTCATCTGTTATTCGATGTATTTCTGAATTATATAAGCTCAATAATGATGTCTATACTTTCTGTTTTTAGGTATTTACATCTTCTCTTTTTTGCTTTTGGTCAGTTTAAAGCCTTGACAGTTTTGTTGATTTATTCATAAATCAATTCTTTGGTTACATCAATTCTTTTTTGTTTTGCTATTTTCTATTTTATTTATCACTGCTCCAATTTTTATGATTTCTTTCTTTCTCCTGGCTTTGAATTTCCTTCTTTCTGTTAGCTTTTCTCCTTTTAGTTCCTTAATGTGTAAAGTTTGCCAATTTAAATTTTCTTTTCTAATGAAAGTGTGTATAGGGGCCCGGCGGGATGGCTCGGTGGTCTAAAGCGCCTGCTTGGGAAAGCTTGGGCAGCTTCAGGGACCACGATTCGATCCCCGGCACCACATGCTACGCCAGCCCTGCCCTTGGGGTGGGCTGAGCCGGCGATAAAAATGAGTGAATAAACAAAAAAGGTTCTGAAACATGAAAAAAATAAATAAATAAATAAAAATTAAAAAAAAAAAGAAAGTGTGTATAGCTATATATTTTTGTCTGAGCATGGCTTTTGCTGCATCTCATATATTTTCATATGTTCTTTTTCTATTCTCATTCTCTTCCAGGTATATTCTTATTTTCTTTTCTTTTCTTTTTTTTTTTTTAAGTATTTATTTATTTATTTATTTATTTTAAAGATTTATTTTTATTTATCTATTTATTTTTCCAATTCTTTTATTGTTTAAATTTAACAATGGTTATATTACATACTTTCATCATCGGATCAGTTTAGATTAATACATATAGGTATATAAGATTGATCAAACAACTAAACATTAACCTTTCTAAATCCACATTACTTTTTTTTTTTCTTTTCCCCCTTGTTTTCTTTGAAAGTTGGCATATTGCATATTGTCCTCACAATCATTCTATAGAGTGCAGTGTGTGGGCATGACCCACCTCCCTATTAATGTTGCATAGAAAAAAGAAAGAAAGAAA
>PVJA010014104.1:0-48160 GCA_004027025.1 Myocastor coypus
GTTGTCCTGAACCGCACATTCAGCAGCTCCTACTCTGGAAGTAGAAGCGTGGCCCTTTACACCTCGGGTCCTTGGGGTTCCAGAGCTGCTGCTTCTACAATCCAGGCTGGTCCAACACCCCCCTTCCCACTGCCGTGCTCAGCTGCGAGCTGTCAGCGTCCCTGAGAGGCCGGTGCAGAAGACAGAGCTCCGGACAGGGACCCGGAGGCCGGAGGTAGGCGCTTCAGCCTTGGGGGCTTAACGCTGCTTCCTGGGGACTTTCTTGCCTCGGCCTGCGGGACCCCAAACGGGCAGTTGCAGGAACCCACCCCTCCTTGTCAGGGCTGCTGTTGCAGGGCAGAAAGAAGATGGGGACCTAGGCTGCGACCGGCCGGGCCCTCCCAGCAGGCCGCAGAGCCTCGGCGAGCTTGGGAAGCGATGGGCACAGCGAGTCCCAGGCTAGCAGGTGCTGGGGTGAACTCAGACCCCGAGACTGGCCTTATGGAAGGGGTGGAACCCCAGACTGACCGGAAGCAGTGGGTGCAGAGGCTCAACTTACGTCTCAGTGGGTAAACTGAGCCACCTGCACCTTCCTGCACACTTTCACGTCCGCACTCATCCTGGGTAAACTGAGTCACACACTTCGGAGTCCACAAGGGTCTTGGGCGGCTTCGGGATGGTGTACGAAGCCCCGGAATGGGTCGGGGTTGAGTGCAGATCTAGCCCCGGCCCCGCGGAGCCCAGGAGGGTGGGGGGGCAGGTATCCATGGCGACGTGAGCGGCTGGAGGAGGTGGGAGAGGGACAGGCCGGGAGGGGAGGGAGGCGAGCTCTCTGCGGATTCATCCCGCTCAGTCAAATTCAATCCAGAGTGAAAATGGATTTTTTTAATGCGTCTATTAGCTGCTTTGAAAACGCAAATTGAGTTCAGGGAAGACCGAGGCCGCCATCAAGAAACAATTTGGTGTCTGAAGCACTGGGAGACGGGAGCCCCAGCACGGGGACCGCCCTCCCCAGCCTGAGCCTGGCCTTGGGGAGCGGAGGCGGAGAGACCTTTGTACCCCGCTGCCTCCCCTGCCCCAGGCCGCAGGTGTAGCTGCAGCTGCGGGTCAGCTTTTCTACAGAAATGAACAAACTACGTCGGTGCGGTGCAGTCCCGGAGGGCTGCCTGGACCGGCGGCTCCCCGGGCGGCCCCGGGCGGCGCCTGTGCGCACAGCCCATCTTGGTCACGAGTGAAAAATAACGCCCAGCAGGCTTTTGCCCAGCGCTTTCGAGTTCACCAAGGGCGCCCGCGCTCGCTGGGAGCCGAGTCCTCCCCGGGACTGCAGGCCCAGGGCGACGACGAGCAAGAGCAGGAGATCGAGGCTGGGGCCCACGGTGGGCTCCTCAGGCGTGGCCAGCTGTAATTCCCAGCCCCGAGAGGGAAGGGGCCGAGGGCCGGGAGCTGGGCGGGCTGCAGGGCGCCTCTGGGGGGAGGAGGAGGAGGGGCAAGGGGAAGGAGGTAGCGCCGGAGGCACGCACGGGTGACACTTCTCTGCTTTTTGATTCCTCGGGCAGGAGCCTCCTTTGCATATGCAAATGAGCTCACCCTCCCGCGATTGCACAGTAATCAGGAGCAAATTACCTTCTTGCTGTTTACTTTCAGCGTTCTTAATTAATCCGGTTATTAGACGATTAATGGAGCTTGTTTGGTGAGAAATTCATAGCAAGAATGGAGGAGGCGGTGCGTAGGCAACGGAAGGGGGAGACAGACAGGGTCCTGCCCCAAGCCTGGGGTTCCCTCACCCCACCTTCCAGCCTCTCCCCTGTCCTGGGTCCCTCACACCCCAGGCCTTTCCCGACACCATCTCCCGTGCTCACTCACTCACTCACTGCCTTGTAGATAGGGGCGGTGGCCCTCCTCCCTCCTGTTCCAGGGGAAGAAGTGACCTTTCCTGCCCGATGTCGATGTCACCGAGGTCACCCTCACACCCACCCTGCCAGGCCCAGCCGGAAGAGGGGATGCTGAGATCAGCTTAGCATATTTGAACCGGGGCTGGCCTGCACCTTCTCCTGGGCCTTTCTCCGTGTGTCCCCTCCCCCAGGTCACTTCCAGGGTACGCTGAGGACAGTGCCTCTGCCCCCCAGAGCCAGCCTGGAGTCTCTGGTAACCTGACGCTTTCTGCTCTGCATTTAACTTACTCTTTTGGGGGACTTGTGCACCTACACTGTGTTGCTCCGAGATGTGAGTTTCTCCTTATTTCCTCAATTTAGGTTCTTTGTGCCTCCCTCCCAGGTTCTCTCTTTCTCTCTCCCTCCACTTCCGAAAATCCCTCACGAACATATCATTACATATTACCTTTCCCAATTCTCCTAAGGCCTCCAGAATTTCTCGATGAACTCTGCATTTTCTGTCTCATGTCTTTCCCTCCTGTTCCTGTTTTCCTTTCTGTAGTACACTGGCCTAATGATTTCTTCAAGTCTATTTTCCAATTCACTAACTATCTCTTCAGCTGTATCTAATAGACAGTCCTAACCCTTCCACTGGGCTTTAAATCTCAACGTTATTGCTTTCATTTCTGAGTGTAGTCACTCATTGCCTGGTTTCCCTTGTAGCATCTTCCTTCCTGTAAGCATTTAAAATTTGCTATTTAAAATAAATAAATAAGTAAAGTTTGGGTCTGAGTGTTTCAGCATCTTGCCTTGAGGAAGTGCGCAGCTATTTGGGATTAGCTGTGTCCTGCGTGCTTTGTAATCGTGCTTCAGAAGCTCACTCATGGCTCTCGCTGTGGGAATCGTGTTCAGCTGAAGCCCACGGCACTGTCCCGCCCCGCAGATTCTGCTCTGCTTCACCAGTCAGGCGGACAGGTGCGACCAACACATTCGGGGTTCATTCCACCACTGGGGTGAGACAGAAGCTGACCTAAGCCCTGTGGGGCTGGCTCTGGGTAGGAGGTCAAGGCAGGCTCTGGGTAGGAGGTTCAAGGTCTGGAACGTTCTCCACACTTCTTGTCAGCATGGACTTGGTTTTCCTCCTTTATCCTTTCACAAAAAACCAGAGTCCTTTGTGTTCCATTTCTTGTAGAGCCCTCCTGGCCCTTGATCTGTCCCTTCTTCCTGTGGGGAGTGAGGATGTCAGCTCCCCACCAGACCGTGCTGTCCCCCAGTGGAACATCTGGCCGGCTTGAGAGACACTGATGGTATCACACGGAGGGGGGAGATGCTGTGGGCCTGGGATGTCCACAGTGCCTGTGACATACACACATCTGCACACACACACACACACACACATGTGCACACACACAGAGCAAAGGACAGTCTGGCCAGTGTCACTCGTCCTGTTGTAGAGTCCCCATGAGACTCTGAGGGACCCGCGAGTGGCCTGGAGTCTCCCTCGGCCTGAAGCCCCTGCAACGAGGGCTCTCCGCTGCTCCTCCGTGTTTCTTTTCACCACAGGCCCGGCTTTCCCCCTCTGTCCTTTCACCAGAGCAGAGCCCTGCGTGTTCCAGCTGATGCAGAAAGCTCCTGGGCTCATTCACTCATTTTACAAATTTAGCCCTGCGTGCAAAAGAGCTGTTGCCCAAGTGACCTAGTGCCCTGGGTGTCCTGCAGGGCAGATTCCTCAGCCACCCTGATCACTGTGGCCTGCGGCCTCCGCCCTAGTGCTTACTGCCCTCTGGACACACTTGAGAGTGACAGAACGGGCTGGGATCAGTCTCTGCTGCAGAGCACCTGCGGCTCAATGCATCCTTCTGTAAGACAGAAACATTCAAATTCCTTCCTCATCCAGCTATTATAAAGACCATGTGATTCGGCGCATGGAGAACTGGGAGTCCCGGGGCACTGGCTTAGCCCTCAGGCTTCGAGGCCAATGAGAAACTCCTGGCGTAACCCTGCAACCCCGCAGGTGTGGCCTGGTCAGGCTTTTGTCTTAGAACAGGAGGATGCTTTCACTTCGGACTGGAGGGATGGAGCAGCAATGTCCTTGTCACTTCCAGGCACTATGACAAATTCCCACAGGTGCATACCAGGAATTTGCCTCTCCCAGCTCTGCAAGGTGGGGGACGGGGCTGGTGGGGGACAGGGTGGGGGGGGGGTCCGGGAGATCTGAGGTGAGAAAGTGGGCTCCCACAGCTTACATGGCACAGGGCAAAGAGGGGCAAGTGCCCAGGCTACTCCAGGGAGGATGCCCGTGCTGTCCAAGAGCATGCAGACCTTTGCACCAGGAATCTCAAGACCCTAGGCATTCGGCACCCAAAGAGCATGATGCCCAGGACATGGGGCACAAGGTGAGCCTGGGGTGGTGGTGCAGGCATTCAGAGGCACCAGGCTGTGGGGACCTCGAGGCCGCAGCCCTGGGAAAGCCCTGGCAGGAAGGCTGGGCTGGAGGTCAAGGTGACCCAGGTGCCCAGGGACATAGTCAGAGTCCCTGAGCACTGAGCTTCTCAGTGGAAACAGCCCAGGCTGCTTAAGGAACCCTCCTTGTGTGACCTCCCACCACAGGGACCCTGGTGATGCACAGGGCACAGGGCTGGGGCTCCAGGACACTCGGGGGCTCTGCACTCTGAGCTCCAAATACAGTGGTCCTGTCCGGCAAAGCCACAGATCGAACCTCCCTGCACCCAAGGTTTCTGGTGACAACTGCATTCCAGACAAAGCTAGAGATTTCTTTGTGCACAGAAATTTCCAGTGTCCCATGAAGTAAAATCTACTGTTGGGCACATAGTAAAAGATGATCAGGGAAGAGCCAGTGATATAGCTCAGTGGACTAAGCGCTTGCTGATGTAAGTGCAGGGGCCAGGGTTTGGTCCCTGGCACCACATGCTGTGCCGGCCCTGCCCTTGGGCGCACCGAGCTGGTGATACAGCCCAAGCATGGTGGCGCACGCACCTGTAACCCCAGCACCGGAGAGGTGGAAGGCAGGAGGATCACTAGCAATCTGGGTTGTGTAGTGAGACCCTGCACAAAAAGGAATAACCTTAGAGGGAAAAAAAAGATGTCCAGGGATAGAGAGGAGGAGGAGGGCGTGAACCCTAAGGAGAAGAAATCCAGGTGGCACAGGGACTGGTGCGTAAGGGCATTCTGAGGCTGTGACAATTGTGGTTCACGCAGCCAAGCCTGGGAAGCACACGTTTAGCCAGAGGATTGGGAGGTACAAGGCAGACCTGGTCGTGCTTGTTTGGTACCAGGAATCGAGCTCAGGATCTGGCACTTGCAGGCAGGCTGTGTGCCCTGAGCTATATCCCCAGCCCCTCAGCTGTGCTTCTAAGGATGAAAGAGACAAGGCTGAGGTGATATTTTTAGTGCACTGGTTACAATTAACAGCTGATTGGACAGCGGAGAAGGATAGTAAACTTGAAGACATTAGCAATAGAAAGGATAGAAAATGAAACAGAAGAGGCTAGGGAGACAGCTCAGTGGCATAAGCACCTGACTGGCATGTGTAAGGTCCCAAGTTCAATCCCCAGTACTGCAGAAAGAAAAAAAGAAAGGAAAGAAAGAGGAAGGGAGAGAGAGAGAGAAGAAAGGGAGAAAGACAGAGGAAGCCAGCCAGGTAGAGTAACACATGTAATCCCAGCACTCAGGAGGCTGAGGCAGGAGGATAGGAGGATTACCTTGAGTTCAAGACCAGTCTGGGCTACAAAATGAGTTAAAGGTCAACCCAGAGTACTACAAAAGGGGACACTAAATCAAAAGAAAAAAAAAAAAAAGACAAATAGAGCATCACTGAGCTTGAGACCTGGTATGTGTGTAACAAAAGCACCCAAGGAAAGCGGGTAGGGGTGAGAATTGAAACATTTCTAAACAAATAATGGCCTCAGATTTTCCTAATACAAGGACCATGGTAAACCCAGGGGTTTCAGAGCTCAGCAGTGAGGAAGGAAAAGCTTAAAAGGGTCAGAGAAAGCCCGGTGTGGTACTGCGTGCCTGAAACCCTAGTGGACGGGACCTCCAAGTACATCTGGGGAGCCCCTTCAGCTCCTGGCCTGCGGGGGGGCTGTGACGCCGAGCCCATGGCCTTGGAAAGCAAAGAATAAATGCTAAGAAACAACAGAGGATCTGAGCGGGAAGCCTCCTTGAGAGAGACAGCCCCTGAGAGACAGGGAGGGCCCAGGCGGCTGCCAGCGAGTCCACCTCCCAAAGGCAGTTGTACAGAGCATCACGGAAGTGGGTCCGACGTGGGACAGAACTGCAATTAGGAGGTTGGCCGCAGAGGTGATGCTGATCCAATGGGGAAGCAGTTCCCGTGGCAAGTGTGCGTGCAAAGAGGGACCTTTTTTAGGAAGGGACAGATCTGGAGGTCCTGGTCACCCCCCTCGGTGACTGATGTCTGTCTAGACTTTATCAGCCAGGTGCTCTCAATTATAGCATGGTCTTTGTTGCTCATCCTCCAGGAAAGCATGCAGGCCTCTTCACTGCGTCTTTATCCTGAGGCCTGGTCTTCGGCAGATGTGCCTGCAGCCCCAGTGGTAACGTGTTTCCATCCTCCACGCTGACTCCCACGGGGCCTATCCTGTCTGCCTGTTTCTACCTACCTTGGCTGTCTGTAATATTAGCACTCTGGGAGGTTGAGACAGGAGGATCCCACATTCAAGCTCATCCTGGGCACCTCAGCAATTCAACAACAACCTGTTTTTTGTTTTGTTTTGTTTCATTTTTAAGCAGCTAGAAGATATACATTATATACAGACAGGCAAAGATAAGGGCGTGGCAAAGAGAAAGACAGAGACCAAGCAACGGGTTGCCAGGTATCACACACAGAGGAGATGGTTAGAGGCTGGAAGGAGGTGGAGAGGGGGAAGCCCTAGAGGGAGCCTGGGGAGCTGTGGACCCAGGTGGGGGCTCCTGGAGATGGCTCTGGGTGTAGGGAGGCAGAGCACTAGGTAGTGCCTGTGACAGGGGGCATGGAGCGTCTGGTAGAGAACCCAGGCTTCGGGCTTGTCTGGCTGCTGCCCCCCAGCCCCCCAGTGGGGATCGGGGACAGAGCTGGAGAGGTGGGGCACAGGAAGGCGTGTGTGGCCAGCATCACCTGGTGACTTGGAGGCTGCCCGGCCGGTGTGCTCTCGGCACGCAGGCGGTGGTGAGAACAGCTGTCCCTTGATAACAAACAGGCCCTGAGGTCTCTGCAGCTCAGCGGTTTAATTCTTGTTCTGGAAAGCTCCAACGGGTTGGCAGAGTCTCCTCTGCCCACACCCTGGGGCTGAGCAGGTGACATGTCACCACCTCAGCCCACAGTTTGTGGCGCACTGACAACTGGTGGGCAACTTGTAACGCCCAGCGTGGTGCTTCTTGAGTGTGGACGGCCCACACCAGCGGCAGAAGAGGCAGAACCGGAGAAGGGGGGAGGGAAGCTTCGGGGATGCCGCTGGGAGCGGCTCGTCTTCGGGAGGACCTTGTCATGCTGGCTTTCCTGCTGGGGACTCGGCTGTTCCCATGTTCCGAGGAGCTCGGGGCCTCACGGTCGCTGAGGTTGGCTGCGGTGCCTTTGGGGCGCTCCGGTGCTTGCCTTGAGCACCGCTTCCTGGCTCCCGTGCAGATCCCTCATCCCGCTTCCGCCACGGACCTTGGGCCTTCACAGCGCAGATCCAGGCAGCGGGCCTGCAGGAGACGTTGCTGTGGATCCAGGCCCTCGGCTGGGTTCTTCAGTCTTTAGTGTGAGGACAGAGTCCCTGCACTCTTGCATGTGGCTCTTGAGGTGACAGTGACAAAATAATCTTAGAATTCAGTGTCCTGTACTGGGTCGTTTCCCCCTTGTAAATTCCCAAACTACACCAGGTCTCCACAGTGACACCCAATGAGTAGGCAAAAACCCAGCATCTCTGCCCACAGCCGTGACCTGCTGCCAAGGAGGAGCAGGGGCCAAGGGCCACGGAGCGAGCCCGTGTCTCCATGGGGGCCCAAGAACCTGGGAAGCGGAGGAGGGAGGAGAGGAGAGGGGCCAGGCCAGCACCCGGAGGGTGCAGCCTTGGAGAAGCAGGCAGGGGAGAGGCGTAAAGCCCAGGGAGCATGAGCCCCTGCAGGAGGGGCATGGGGAGCCCCCACTCACTGGCTCTCATGATGCTGGGTCTGCGTCCCACAGCCACCCCAGGGCCACCTGGGTTTGCGCCCCACCCCTGCACCACCAGCCAGCAGGTGCCCGCCGGAGTCCCACGGTGAATGGAGCTGCAGCGCTCCTGACAGCCTAGCTCTGAGGCTTCATGTCCTCCAGTCCACGTGTGAGACAGGGCCAGCGGGTGGCCCTGGGGGCCCTGTCCAGGTAGACATTAACTTGTGCGTCTTCTCCACCCACACTGCCGCAGCATTGGTGCAGGGGCGCCCTGGCCTCACTCTCTCCCTCCGTCCTCTTCCACGAAGCTCTTCCTCCAATCACACACAGACAAGGGGGCTGGGAACCTAAGGAAGGGGCTGATTTGCATACCCAGGCCCCACCCCCACCCCTCCTTATGGGTACAGTTGCCATAGCAACTGGCCCCAAAAGACTCTCCTCGGCAGTCACCTCCCCTTTTCTGTACTGCTGGAATCTGGCTGCCTGGCTCAGGCTCTGGGAGTCGGAGCTGAAGTCTTTCATTTTAAGGATAAAGAGGCGGGCCCAGAGAGGGAAAGCAACCTGCCTGGTGGTGCACAGCAAAACTGGTGCCAGCGCCTTAAGAGAAGCCAGGTCTCTCAGTTCCCACTCGAGGTCACCTGCTAGGCCCTGGGATTCATCTGTCACCAGTTAAACTTCCAGCTTAGGGTGATCAGGAAGCTCTGCCCCACCCCACACTTGGCTAGGGGCTTAGCTACCAAACCGTAGGCTCCTCCAAAGCCAGCAGTCACAAAGCTCTTTGTGGCAGCAGCCCCACTGTTCCCCACCACTGCAGATGTGGGGTGACACCGGAAGCCCTGGAAGGCTTGCCACCATGTGTACCAGTCCACGGGAGGCCTCAAAAAGTGCTTTGCCTCGTAGTTAGAAAACCAAGGGCTCTCAGAGCAAGTCCCTGCCCGCCACCCTGCACTGGTAGGAGAGGGATTTTTTTTTTTTTTTTTTTTTTTTTTTTTTTTTTTTTAGTTTTGTTGTCGTTGATACAGGGTCTCTCTTCGCAGGTCGGACTCACAGTGATCCTCCTGTCTCAGCCTCCCCAGCATTAGGGTTACAAGCGTGCACCACCACACACAGTTCCAGTGGTACCAAGGGTTGAACTTGGGACCCTGAGCTTGCCAGGCAAGTACTTAGACTGCCAAGCTAGCTCCCCAGCCCTGGGAGGAGAGTTTCATTTAACATTTTATAAAGAAATTTTCCAACAAGTGCAAAAGAGAGCAGCATAAAGACTTCTCTGCCTCCAGGTGAGAATTGGTGAGAATCACCCGGTGCCTCAGCTTCCCGCCCCCAGCCATGCTAGTACCCTAAGCAGACCCAGGCTGGTTTTGTGGGGCCAGGGGCAAGATCTGGAAAGGGAAGACACAGGAGGGGCTTGGACAGGAAGCTCCTGGGGGAGACCCCAGGGCACAGCTGCACCTGAAGGAGCAGCCCCCAGGCTGGGCGGGAGGCGGAGACACCAGATAGGACAGCCAAGCCCCGTTTCCTGCCCTGACCCCACCTCTCTTTGTTTCCTTTCCCCTCTCTTTTCCCCCTTCACTTGCAATAAAAACATAATTACGGGGCTTTATAAAAAAAAAAAAAGGCAAATTATGGTGACATGCTTTAATTATCTGCCGAGGATGGCGGGCTGAATTACACTGGCAGGGCCTCGGGGGTTACCTAAAAATAAAGCAAGAAGCCTCATTAGATGCTAATTGCTGCTTTTGCCAACTCAAGTGAGATCTGGGCACCAAGTGCCACTCAGCTCTGGGCCGTAGGGGGTGGCAGGCCCTGGGAGGATCACAGTGCCAGGGCCAGGCCCCTCGGGCCGCCGGGGCGGGATGGGCAGGCAGCGGGCAGTGAGTGGCTGGGTGCCTCAGCGCCCCATCAGTGCTCAGTGGCCCTGGGGGCTGCAGGGCGGCAGGGAGCACGTCTTTGGGGAGTCCGTAGGCCCCTTTGGTGGAGTTAAGGCTGAGGGGTGCTAGGGCCATTGGTACTACCGCTGTCCTCACTGCCTCTACCTCGAGGGTCTGAGAAGGCAGGACGGTGGGCATCGATGGAGGGACATTAGAATGAGAAGCAGCCCACCCAGGCCAGAAGGGCCCACAGGCTCCAGCGTGAACGCTGTCTCTGCAGCCCTGTGCCCAAGATCACAGCAGTTCCCCCGTGTCCTATATGTCTAGCAGCTTGGCAGGTGAGTGGGCTCCTATTCAGACTGTTAGAGCCCAGACTCAGATGTGAGCACCCAGCAAGCTCGACAGCCAGCCCTGGCTTCACAACCCCCACGGTCTGGCCCTCAACAGGCCCCTGTGGCTACACAGCTAGGCCTCACCTCAGGGGTTTGGGGCTACTGTCCCAGGTGGCCTTGCAAGAACCCCAGGGTGTGTGTACCATGGGCAGGATGGTGGCCACAGCCCCTGGGCCAGAGAAGAGGCCCCAGAGCTGAGGGCTCCTCATCCATCTTATTGCGGTATGAAGTCCTGAGGACTCTGAGTACCCATGAGCTGGTCCTGGGCACCCGCAGGAGCCCGGGTGTTAGTGAGGGTGGAGATGGCCCGCTGGCCCGAGAGGAACACACAAGGCTCTCTCACCCCTGGGGTGCATCTGAGAAGTGGCCCAGGTCCACGGCTGCCAGCCCTGGCCACACACTACAGTGCCCAAAGGTTGGATGGCAACCCTTGCCCGCCTTGGCCCGCAGAGCCCTCACCCCTCTGCGCCTAGGCCTAGGGACTCGAGCTGTCCCCTCTCCCAAGGCCTCACCCTCAGCACCATGCAGGGGCTGGCTGCCCCTTCTGAGAGTCCAAAGCAGGTTGGGGACAGAAGGTCTAAGCCCCAGGCAGCTGTCCTGGCCCCCAGGGGTGCTCAGCTTCCCCCAGTCAGAGGTCTTGATGGCCCCCCTTACCCCTTCCCAGCTGCCATGCCATGGCCCTCCTGAGAGCTGAGGGCCAGGGGTTGTGCCACCCCCACCCCCAAGTGAGAAGGCGCCCCATTACTGCTTCCTGCAGATGGGGTGCCCTGGACAAGCCTGGGCCAAACGTCACCCGCACCTGGGGCTCAAGGCCAGGCCTCTGCCTCCGTTACCTTAAGAGGAAGCTGAGCTGGAGAGGGGAAGGCACCAGGCAGGGTGCTGGATGGAGCCCCCACGGCCCCCATGCTAGCCTGGAAGTCCCCAGCAAGCACCAGGGCCTGCAGCTCTGGGTAGGATCTGCCCTGGCCAGGGGTCTCGGGGCCCGCTCTCTGCTGGGGCTCAGACAATGACTCAGAGTACACTAAGTGGGGGCACAGCCAGATCACCCCGGGAGCATGCGGGGCTTGCGGAGGGACACTGGTGCCAGGCACTGCACGTGACCCAGCCTCTGGGCCGCCCTGCCCCAATCGTCGCCTGGCCCCTCTGTGCCTACGTGTCCCACAGGTCCCACGGCCCACTGCCACCAGCTGTGAGGCGGGAGAGGCAGCAGGCGCAGGCAGCTGTGCCCTCACTGTGTCGTGAGCTCTGTAATGTCCAGGCAGGACCGGCCCAGAGCCACTCCCTCCCAGCTTCCCACCTGCGCACAACTGCCACCAACCTGGCCCTTGGGGGTGAGGAGGACTCGTACACAGGAGGGGACTGACAGGCATGTGCCATACCTGTGCTGGCGGCTAGAGGCCACATGGCCACACACGTCCCCTCGGGGCCTGGACATGAGGAGCCACGCCAGCTGGGAGCCACTCCGAGGGGAGAACCAGAGCCAGAGAAGGGGACAGGGATGGAGCAGAAAGCGGAAGAGACCCTGACCTGACCCTGCTGGCCCTGCCTAGGACTCCCTACACCCCAGAGCCCCAAGGGTCCACACGGCCTCTTTCTCTCACCCACAGCCCCTCTGGGTTTAGCTTGTCCTGACCCTTGGTCCCACAGCAGGACCCACAGTGGACGCGGAGCCAGGGTGCAAAACCATGTGTTTTATTTTTATTAGAAATGTTCTTGGTATAAAAACGATCATGCGCTACACATTGTCATCAGTAACCATCACCAGACACCCAGGCACTGAGCTCCGTGTGGTCGGCAGGAGGGGCGGGAGCAGGCGGGCAGGACTCACGGCAGACGGGCCATGGGGACACACGCACACACACAGACAGACAGACACCCAGGCCACCGGAGGGCGCGGCACTTGCAATACGCTCAAGATTGGGTTTTCTTTTGGCTTTTTTGTGTTTTCACTTTTTTTTTTTTTTTTTTTTTTTTTTTTTTTTTTTTTTTTTTTTTTTTTTTTTCCTTTTTTCAAAACCTTTTGTGACATGGAAGAGTCAGCGGACCAGCTGACTGGAGAGGCAGTGAGGTAGGGCAGACTGGAAAGAAAAATGCCTGGGGGCGCCAGGTGGGGACCCAGGAGGGTGGGACGGACAGGGCAGGCAGGGGAGCAGAGGCAGAGCGGGGTGGGGGCGGGGGCAAGAGCCACAGAAGCCGAGAACCCAGACAGAAGGACGTGCAGAGAAAACAGGCAGGACAGAGATGGGAGAACCAAAGGACAGAAATGGGGGCGGACAGACAGATGGGCGGACACAGTGGCCGGCAGGGCAGACGGATGCGGAGAGCACGGGGAGAACCAGCGCAGGGGCTCCACACTCTCGGCCGTGGCCCTGCGGCCGGCAGCGGCGACCGTGAGACGAAGCCTCTCGCAGCACCGGGAGCTGTGGGCCCCTGGGCACCTCCTGCTGCCCACCTGACTCGCCCTGGCTCCCAGCAGGGACAGCCAGGGCTCCACTGTCCTCAGCACCGAGCCCCGTCCTTAGGCACCCACAGGCACGTAGGACGTCGGCTGGGTCCCCGGGAGTGGCCGTGTCCAGCGCACCATCCACCGGACTGTGGCTGTTCCTCATCCTGCGTGGCTCCCGTGGCCTAGCTAGATGGCATGGTTGGTATAGGTGACATAAGTCTGTTTGGTCGCCAGTGCTGGAAGAAACGAAAAGGGGGACGCAGGCGTCAGGGGCTACCCTTCTTCCCTGCAGGCATTGCTCTGCACGAGAACCAACTCTGGTCCCTAGTTACCTGGGCTACCCAGGCTGGGCCCCAAAACTCAGCAGCTGACACCCCCAACCCACATGGCAGCCCCACCCTGCCAACCCCCATTTCTAGGTCTGAGCCTGGGGCCCCTCCTCCACACCTGCGCCAGAGCTGGGCTGCTTCCCTTCACTTGTCACCCCACTCCTCTGGGGACTGCTCCCCACCCCCATGGAGCCCCGCAGCCTCCTAACACTGCCACACCCTAAAATATCCCCTTTGTTTGTGTGACAATTATGTAACCGTAAAGGATTATCAAAGGGACAGCTGTCAGAAGTTCAAGCACTTGGATTCTGGAAGAGCTTGTGGGAAGAATGGCAGCCTGGGGAAGGATGGGGACTTGGGACAAAGGAGACAGGGACAATGAGAGAGGCCTCGCTCAGCTAGACACCGAGGCATAGGACGGAGTCGGCCCGAGGAAAACACGTGTGCCCCGGTCCCCACAGCACGGGGTCGTCCTTTCCACTCCTCAGGGCTGCTGTCTCCCCCTGGGCTTGAGATGAGCTCTCTCTGCCCCTGCCATCTGGCCGATGCCCTCGCACTGGCACTGGGGGGCACATCGGGTGTCTCCTGGCCACAGCCCCTCAGCACTGGTCCCCTCAGGGCCTAGGCCAGTGTCTGCTCTACAGCCATGTGATGACAGCAGCTCTCAGGTATCTCCTGTCCAGGGTAGCCAAGGATGAGTCGCCCCCATTAGACAGACGAGCACCTGGGGCCTTTGGTTTTGTTCTGCTCCACCAGGTTTGGGGACCCTCTCTACGGCCAGTAACGAGGGTCTACAGGAAAGAGGCCAGGCAGAACAAAATCGTGCCATCCTTTGCCTTGAGGCTGCCCCAACTTGCTCTCTCAGGTCCTGTCAGCTCAGACAAGGGGATGCGCCTGCCACGTCATGAGGAAATCGGAGATGGCATGCGGCAGCCTGCAGGTTGTCCCATCTTCTCTGGGCACGGGACGGTTAGGCAAAGGACTACATTTCCCAGCCTGCCTTGCAGCTAGGTAGGGCCTCATAGGCTACCATCTTGCTAACAGGACCCTCACTTCACAAAACCCTCACATCTTGTGATTGACATCCTTCCTCTCCTTCCCCTCTGGAGGGCAGGGGCACCAGCCTTGGATCTCTGGGGGCCCATGGAGCAGCAGCATGGAAGGACCCCGGCCCCCACCTGCCCTCCCATGACACACTCTAGGTCAGAAATGAACACCCCTGGCGTTCTGTTCTAGGACCTCCGAGTCCCAGCAGCATGGCCAGAAGCCAATGGGCACAGACAGGGTTCCTCTATCCCAGGGCGCCATAAATAGAAGGACTTGCTGGGGGCAGGGTGAACCAAGAGGCCACCATGCAGGCAGTGGGGAGCTGCCATCCCCAGCATGGCAAAAACAGTCAACCAATGGAGCTTAGCAGAGGGCCAGTGGCCTTATGCAGATGTGAGCTCCCTGTCTACAGAAGTATTCAAGCAGAAAATGGACACACTGGCTGGACAGTGGCAGGGAAGTGGATTCCAAATTCAGGAGCCACCTGTATAGGTGTCCTGGGGCCATGACATCCAGAAAACAGCATGGCACCCATACAGTTTGACATCCCTCCAGGGTGCCATGTGACAAGGAGGACAGAGGACCTTGGGACAGCATCCAGCACCCAGCCTGGGCTGGGATGTGCTTGCCAAAGGAGGTTGGCACTCAGGTGGCAGGTGTGTTTCGGGAGGCCGTGGGCACAGAACAGTTCAGTCTGGGCCACAGGGAGGTGTCGCCCGCCCTGCCCTAGCTGTTGGGCCTTGGTTTCCCCACCTAGACTCCTTTCCCCAGGGGCTGCCCACCACCTCCAACGCCCCCACCTCATCTACCCTCCACGGTCAGGAAAGAGCGCGGCTGCTCAGCTCATCATCCGCCCAAGCTCAGGCTGGTGGGAACCAATCCCCAGGGCACCATCGGCCCCTGAGTGAACTGAGAAAACTGAGTTGGCCACTGTGAAGCCTCTCGGCGGCTTGGGTCTGGTGGCGGTGACAGCAAACCCTCTAGCTGTGGAGGAAATGCAGGCCTGAAGTGACACGGGCCCTGGAACCAGGGGAAGGGTGGGCAGGAGCGCAGCGGAGGAGGGGCAGCTGTCCCTCTCCAAGCCAAACACCTCCGGTGGGCTTGCCTGGACCATCCCATTCAGCTCCAGCTACCAACCAGGGTCCCTCAAGAGCCTCCGTTTCACCCTCCAGAAAAAGGGGAGCAGTGAGTGCCTGGGGCCTTGAGAGCTAACAGCGAGGCTGACGGGGAGAGGTGGGCCTGGCCCAGCCCTGCATCAGAGCAAGAGCACCTCAGCGTCTGGCGCAAGGCCCGACCAACACCTGACCCACGGCACTGCAGCCCCCTCCTCCAGAAGCGGTGGGAAAGCCCCGAGCCCAGCCATGGGCGGCTACAAACACCGTGAGCCTTCGGCAGGGACACCCAGAAGAACCTGAGGGTCCTCCTTGCTGATGCCAGCCCTACTCAGCTGCTTTTCAGTCACTGGCAGCCCAGATAATTAGCTGGTAGCGTGAGGCACGTGCTGACAGTCCCATTTCTCGCCCTTGTCTGCACGCCCAATCTACCTGCCATCGGGCCCCTAAATTATTTATTCTGTTGTTTGTTTAAAGATATGTAGCCTGCAGTGACAGAGTGAAAAATGTCCCAGCTTTGCAGGAGTGACACCTCCCCGCCCCCCACACACACCCTCTCCACCCAGCTGTCCCTGGCATTGATCACAGGCACCTCTGTGGCCTCTGTCACCAGGCTGAGCCGCAACAGGGTCAAGGATGCCGCTGTCCCTGGCCTCCACTGTGGGGCTCCAGGCTGTCAGCCTCCCCTCACAGAAAGTGGGGGTCAGGGGTGCCACTGCATTGGGCTGCACGGTCTGCTCAAGCCTGGGGCCACCAGAGCTGTTTGGGAAGGCTGCACCCTCCGTGGTCCCTCTGGCTCTGCGTCCCCTCGAGATCACTAAGATCCACTCCAGAGAGGGGGCCCGGATTAAGGTCAGCAGACCCCAAGTGAGGATGCCCTGCCCCTCTCTCCATCCAGAGCCCCAAGAGGGACCCACGGGGCAGAGGGCTGAGCGGGTGTGGTAGAGAGGAGCGGGGCCAGCAGGGAGGGCAGAGAGGACAGAGAGGGCCCTACGAGAAGCCAGCCTGCCATGCCACAAGGTGTGGGGACCCGAGAGACACTGAAGTCACAGCAGGAGGGGCAGCGTGGAGGGGCCTTGGGAAAGACAGGCACCCCATCCCCCAGCCCCCTCTGCTGTGCCAGAGGAAAGGTCCAGGACTGCCTCCAGGGCTCCGCTCCGGGCTCCTGAACGACTACTTTCCCACCCACCCATCTGCAGAGCAGGAGGAGGGAGGGGAAACTCCAGGGAAGGGGCTCTGCTCACCTCCCCCGCCAGAGCCCCCAGGACTTTCAGGAGGGGAAGAGGCAGCAGGCCTGTGGAGGTGGAGGTGGGTGGGTGTGGCCAGACCCCTTCCTTCCCCACATGGAGCAGCAGCCGGTGTGAGCAGTGTGAGAAGGGAGGGCAGCAGGTGGCAGCGGGCGTGTGGTGGCTGCTGAGGGCTGGCACTGTGGCCGAAGAGTGCCCTGCCTTTTTCTTTCTGGTCCTTATTTTTTGTTTTTTATTTTTTTGGCAGGACCGGGGTTCAAACTCACAACTTTGAACTTGCCAGGCAGGCACTTGTGCCGCAGAGCTATCTCCCCCGCCCCTCTGGTCCTTATTTGCATTGCACACAGGACGAAAGCTCTGCCTTCGGACTGCTGGAGGGCGAAAGCTGGCAGGGAGTATGGCCAGTCCATAGTAAGGGCAGCAGAACAGGGACCGAGGCTGCCCAACACAGGGCGGGGCCCTTTCCTGCCCTGGAGGTGCCATCCTGCCATGCCTGGACCCTGGGCCCACTCCCAGCTGTGTCCCTGGCTCTCACCAGCCCTCTAGCCTGGAAGCTGAGTTTACCACCGAGCGCTGTCATTTTGAGTCACGCTTACTCTTCAGGGCACAGTGTGACCTTCCCAATGAAGGCCTCCGAACCACACCCTGAGGACACACTGTCCCACAGCCTAGCTCACCCCTCACTCACCTGTCCCGGTGGCCCATGTCCTGGGTCCCCATCTCGCAGGGCCCTGCTAGCGGGCTGCTAGACAAAGTCACACTGCATTTTACAGGAAAGGACCGGCCAGGGATCCTCAGAGCCAAGCTCTCCTCCCGGAGGAACTGAGAGCTCCCAGTGTGCAAGCTGGGTCCCACCTTCCACAGGGGCGGAGCCTTTGGAGGGTGTGGTCGTGAGGGGGCGTGGTCCTCAGGTGGGTGCGGCTTGCTGGTGTTTTGTTTGTTTTTTTTTTTGTGGAACCGGGGATTGAACTCAGGCCCTTGCGCTTGCCAGGCAAACACTTACTCACTGAACTATCTCCCCAGCTCCTAAGTTTTTGTTTTGTTTTGTTTTGGTTTGGTTTTTTTCTCCAGGACCAGGGACTGAACTCCGGCCCTTGCATTTGCCAGGCAAGCGCTTATTCTACTGAGCTATTTGGCATGCACTCACCTGGGGCCTCAAGGTTCTCACACAGCTCAGACTTGGCCTCTCCATTGGGCCGGAAGTTGCCCTTCTGCGTGAACTTGTTGGACATGGTGGCAGCGGTGACAACAGCTTTGAGGCTGCGCTTGCGCTTGGGCACGTTCTGCTCCGGGTGGAAGAGGATGATGTAGACCTTCGGCATGTAGAGCATTCCCAGGGACACCGAGGCGCTCAGACTCACCGAGACCGTCAACGTCGTCGTCTGGATGTACAGCTGTGGGGGTGAGGGTGGCATCAGGGCCACCTGCACTGGCCCTGCCCCCACTCTCCTCCCCCTACAGCCCTGTGCTCTGGTTGATGGCGAAAGGGGGCTGTGGTATGGGATCTGGACTTGAGACCAGACCCTCAGACTCAGGTCAGTGTGCCTCAGTTTCCTTGTGTCTAACATGGGCATGGACCCTGATCAGCTCAGAGCTTGGCGTGGCGACTGCTGTCCACGAGAGACAGTGCCATGCACATGCCTGGTGGTGCTGCCTCCTCCCTGGGGACCACAGCCAACCCCAGGAGAGCCCCCAACGCAAGTTGAGGGTGAGACGAGCCCTGAAAAGACTCCTAGCGGAGGTGCCACTGTCCTCAGATCAGCCCCTTGTCCACAACGGCCCGCACACTGCCACCTGGGCACGTGGGCGGGCCCTTCGCACGGGACGCACGGCACGCAGCAATCGGTGACGGCAGCATGGCCAGAGCCCATTTCATGCTTGCTCTCCAACACTAACGGTGACGGATGTTTAGCAAAACGAAAGCCCATTAATCTGGGTGGAGGATAATCCATTCTTCAATAGCGGGGCTTCCCGGCAGGGCCCAGCAATTCCCATCACCCCCACCCCGGGATTCCTGCCTGCCTTCGGAAACCTTGCACATCCTCCAGGCCTCAGCTGCCCCCTGGTCCCCTCAGCTAGAGCAGAGCCAATGGATATCCAAGCTGCACCTGTGGTCTTAGCGGGGAGGCGGCAGTCAGCCCTCAAATCCCTGGGGCTGGGCCCAAGCTCCTCCCCTGGGGCCCTCCAGGAAGCCTGGTATGCCCCTACTTCCCACCCCTGCGTGGGACACAGGTGTGGACTTGCTTCCTGGGGTCACAGGGGCGTTTGGAAGGTGACTGGATCACAGGGTGCTCTGCTCATCCAAGAACTCACTGGCAAGCTCACAGCCGAGAGCTGTTAGGAGGCTCGGCCTGTTTGCAGGTGGTCACAGCAGGTGGGACCTGGAAGGGCGTGTCCCTGGCCCGGGGCCTGCCTGCTCTCAGCTCCCTGGTGGTCTGAGCAGTGCTCCCCCACAGGCCCTGGCCCTTCTACCATGCTCTCTGCCTTAGATGTAGCCAGCCAGGGACCGGGCCTACTGTCCCCATTGAAATTGTGGGTGCCAAGTGTTTTGTCCCAGTAATAGGACAGTGTTTCCTGCACACCCTCACTTCCAAACCATGAGGTCCCCTAGCACAGAGAGCCAAGCAGTGCCTGGGAAGCCATCAGCCACATCAGGACTGATGTGTCTGGGTGGTTGATGAAGGCATGAGCTTGGGGTCTGTGTCGTCCGTTGCCCTGTCCTCTTTGGTCTCTTCCTCCACCCTGATTCCGGCCACCATGAGTGAGGCAGCTGTGCCCCCCACACACACCCTCCCCCGTGACGATCCTGCCTTGGAGCCAGCTTGGACCAAACCTTCTGAACCCTGAGCTACATTAAAGCTCTTGTCTGCTAACCTGTGAGTCTCAAGTCTTGTGCCTTAGGGAGGTGCAGGGTATGACGCCTATGTCAGACCCTGCACCTCCACCCTGTTAATGGAGGTGCACAGCTGAGCTTGTGCAGACTTGGTGACACCAGAGATCAGACCCCTCTCAGGACATAGAGAGCCTGGCAGTGGACACTGACTGCCCTGCACTAGAGGCCAGGGACCTGGGCTCCAAGGCCACTCTGCCCTGGCCCATATGCTCCCCTCCAGACAGCAGAGACCCTCCCCATTAATGTAGGCAGAGTCTGCTTCACGGAGCCTGTGCTAAGAAAGGGCACACTTGGTTCAATGCTCAACTCACTGTTTTGAGCTCTAAGCGACATTTGGATGGGGCCCTTATTTTGCACCAGTCCCCAAAGACGATGGTGCCCACCCAGAGCACAGATGCCAGCACGGACACTGTCATAGCCAAGGGCCCGTTCTGCAAAGGGGGAACATGAACAGATCCCTGTCTGTGGAGCCTGTCTGTGGCCGAGCCCCTGTGGCCCTCCTTCCCAGCATGCCCCAAGGAGCTCCTCCAGCCACTCCCAGGCTATGAGGTGGGTCCTGCGCAGGGCAGGAACGGAGCTGCCAATCCACACACAGCATTCCTCTTCGCCGCAGGTCTACAGTTCCCAGCAGTCCCTGGAGCCTGCTTGGCTCCAGCACGGTTTCTGGGTACCCTGTGCTAGGACACGGTAGCAAGTGAGCCTTTGTCAGAGAAATGTGGCACTCTAGGATCTGACAGGCACCTGGGGCGAGCAGGCCCAGAAGGATCTTTTGTTTTTTCTGGAGATCAGATGTCACTATGTAGCTCAAGCTGGCCTTGGCCTTACGATGTTACCCACGTCCTGAACTCCCAGCCGTCCTCCTGTCTCAGCCTCCCAAATGCTTGGACCCAGAGGGTCTTGCAGGCGGCAGAGACAGGCGGCCTCGGGCGCGACCTCTCCTCTTCTATCGCCCATCTCCAGCATGTACCTGGCCTTCGACTATTTCTGCCCTGGGTGACCAGGCTACAGCTGGCAGCGTCTTGCTTCAGTCAGAGCAGGGGCTGAGCCTGTGGCCGGCCGGCCATGAGCTTCACGCTGCCACGCTAGGCAGTGGGCACAAGATGCCAGGGGTCTGGGGGCAAGGACTGAGGACCTAGGCTGTCCCCAACAGGGACCAAGACCCCCAGAAGCTACGAGTTGCATAGATGAACATCCCCACGGCTGGCCAGCCGGCCTCCACACCCCATCCTGCCCACCTGGCTTCCCGGCAGCCCCAGGTGGTGGAGGGAGCGGCTCAGGCCGGTTCAGGGTCACGCTGCCCGCAGCTGCTGAGCCCCGGAAACCCCCCGCCTGCTCACAGGGAGGCATAGACAGCATCCCACATGGAGGCAGGGCATGGGCAAGTGTTTGCAAGTGCATGCATGCACACCTGTGTACCCCTGCACACCTGCACGCATACACACCTGAACTCAGGCTGCACGTTCCTCCCTGGTGCACACACACACCTTTCACACAGCTGGGGCACACACAATGTACACACAGTGCCATTCAAACAGCCTCACACAGCCATTGTCCAGATTCACAACTAGCCACCTGTGTGCAAATTTACACATGGGCACATATAATCTGCTCACACACAGAGATTCCCAAGGCACACCCCAGTCCATCCACTCCTGAATGTCCCTGCATCAGAGAGCACACTCATATATGCACACTCACATCTGTGTACACACATTTCCATGCCATGCCCACTTCATACACATACACACACACACACACACACACACACACACACGGCCATCACCACTCCTTGTGCACTTAGGGCTCGTCACTCTGACACGACACAGCTCAGATGTGACCTGAGCCACTCAGAAACCTCATATTTGGGTCAATGTATTAGGAGGTCCACAGGGGCAGTGCAGGGCAGGCCCCCGTCCCACGCCCCCAGAGGTAGACGTGGGTGCCACGGCCACACACCCACAAGCCAGCTGCTGAGCACAGGGCACCTCTCGACCCTCTTGGGACTCTGGAGGGGTCACTCTGGGCTCCTCGGTAGCCACTGCTGAGGGAGCCTCCTAGAGACACCTGAAGGCCATGTGAGTGACCTGGGGCACAGGGAAGGTGGGGCCGTGGCCACATCTGCAAGAGGAAGATCTGACATTCAGGGCCCACTGGAGCCCACCACGACGGGTGCTGATGGGTAGAGGGAGGAGCTTGGCTCCACACTATGGTCTCCCAGCTACAGACCCGGATGATCCCTGGGTCTGGGACCACCTGGCGCCCCCCCCCACTCCTTCCATTCCATGGACCCAACTCCTACGCCCACAGTTCGGCCCAGCACCCGTTATAATGACAGAAGGAAAGCAGGGAGCAAAGCGGAGCCCCAACCGCTGGTAGGGAAACATGCCAGAGAGGCCAGCGGCCCATCGAGATCCCAGACAGACACAGCCCACGAGGGGTCTCCTTCATGACTCCCAAATCTCCAAGGCAGCCCTGGCCCCTGGCACGCAGGCAGTGCCCAGGCTGGGATGTAGGTGGGGCCCCCAGCACCCCCAGGCCAGACAAGCAGGGCAGCAGGGGCAGCCCCGCCCCACCCCACCCTACCCGCCCCACCTCACCCTACCCGCCCCACTCTCACCTTGTCAGCTGACTGCGAGGTGCCAAAGAAGATGGGGATGAAGGCGAGCCACACGATGCAGGTGGTGTACATGGTGAAGCCGATGGGCTTGGCCTCGTTGAAGGTCTCGGGTACCCCGCGCGTCTTGATGGCATACACGGTACAGGTGACCATGAGCAGCATGCTGTAGCCCAGCAGGCAGATGAGCGACAGGTCCGAGATGTCACACTTGAGCACGCCCCTGGCGAAGCGGGGGTCCAGTGTCCGCTGGTCCTGGAAGTCCACCACGGAGTGGGACGGGTCCACCACGAACCACACGCAGATGCCCAGCAGCTGCAGCGAGATGAGGCTGAAGGTGATGGCCAGCTGGGAGGCTGGGCTGATGAAGCGCGGGGCGCTCACGGACCGCTTGCCCTGCTCGAAGATGCGGTAGATGCGGTTGGTCTTGGTGAGCAGGGCCGCGTAGCTGATGCTCATGCCGAGCCCCAGGAAGATCCGCCGCAGGGAGCAGGTCCCCAGGTCCGGCTCTGCAATCATGAGGAAGGTGGTGGCGTAGCACAGGAAGATGCCCGCCAGCAGCACATAGCTCAGCTCGCGGCCCGAGGCCTTGACAATGGGCGTGTCGTTGTAGCGCACGAAGGTGACCACCACGAACAACGTGGCCGCGATGCCCACCACAGCCAGGAAGAGGGGCAGCACGGCCCAGGGCGAGTCCCACTCGAGCTTGATGATGGGGATGGGCCGGCAGCCCGTGCGGTTCTCCGTGGGCCGCATGTCGTAGGGACACGTCTTACAGGTGTAGCGGTCCACCTGGTACTGGTAGCCGGTGCAGGGCTCGCAGTGCCAGCAGCAGGGCATGCCCTTCACCGTCTTCTTCCGCTCGCCCGGCTGGCAGGGCGGGCTGCAGATGGAGCGGGGCAGCTGCTGCCCACTGCCCGGCCAGTGCATCCGCTCTATCTGGCAACGACAGCACCGCAGAGCAGCTCAGGACCCACAGCCCGAATGCCCAGGGGTGTCCCCGGGGGATGCCCTGTGTCCTGCCCTAGAGCCAGCCAAAAGCCCAACCGGCCAGACTCCCACTGCGCCACTGAACTCGACACCTGGGTTTCAGTAAGCTCGCTCTAAGTGGCTCAGATTCTGCTGCAAGAACCCAGAGCCTCAAGAGTCATGAAGCAGCTGAGCCCAAAGAGCAGCGGTCACACTGCGGCAGCCCCGGAGTCACACAGCAGTGCGGCGGGGCGGCCGCGGGGTCCTGAGGCCACCCCTGAGGTCTCGCCAGGCACCCAGCAGCAGGACTTGCTGGACATGCACATTGCGGTCGCCCTGGCACTGCAGCCCTTGCTCCAAGGGCCCCTCCCCGGCGTGCACACCGGGAGGGGGTGCGCTGCCCTGTGGCTCCGCCTGCGGAGTCTGCCAGGGCAGGGGCAGAACAGCAAGCAGATGGCATCAGAGGACATCCACTGTGTGCCCAGGGGCTAGCAACCCTCCCTGGAGATAGAATTACTAAGAGTGGGCAAGACACAGGCGTGCTGTCACGGCCCACCCGGGGGCTGCGCTATTCTGGAACACAAAGCAGTGGCTCCTCACCCAGTGCACGCGCTCCAGGCAGAGCAGCCTGCAGGAAGAGCTCGCTCCAGCAGTAGCACCCCCACGAGACGGGCACATGGTGCCAGGTGCTCTCTCCTGAGAAATGCCAACTGCCAGGCCAGGACCTAGGCAGAGCTGCTGAGCTAAGGAAGGGGTAGATTCATGGAGGGGGGCCAAAGAGGACCTCACAGCCAAAGGAAACCTCCATAGAATGCTGCCCAGCAGTGCTGGGCACGGCCGGATGTGCCACCCCAAGAGCCAGAGCGCGGGGGCCAGCAGCATCCTTCAGGAATGACCCAGCAGTCCCTGTGTGCTGCACCCGTGGTCTCAGCTTTCCCGAGACCAGGACAGCGGCAGGAGACTGGCTCCACGGTCAGGGCAGTGCAGCGAGCTGTGCGCTCGGCTCCCATGTGCCCCTCAGCAACCGAATGCCTGGACCTCAGGGCCTGTTTGCACCATCGGATCCATCAATAGCAGGCCCAGAGCCACCTTGCCTGGGTTTCTGAGGGTGACTCCCCAGGAGCCAGGGAGGGAAGATTACATGTGTGTTTCACCAGGACAGCAGCCCCAGCAGGCCAAAGCCTTTGCGCTCATTCCCCGTGATCCTGCACTCCCCATCCCACAGAGGCCCAGGGAATTTCCAGGGCATCAGAGAGAAGAACCAAGGCCAGACACCAGTGACAAGCAGCCCCTCAGCCTCCCACACAGGAGGAAGGCCGTAGCTGCTCCTGCCCCTCGGCTCCACCAGGCGTGCACAGTGGGCTGCACCAGGCTGGGCCACAGAGACAGGTTGCTGGGGTGGGGTCCTTGTACCACTGGGGGACACCCCTACATACCCAGCCCTGCCTTCAGCTCCCACATCTGGGAACGGGGACAAGGACAGCACCTGCTGTGTAGGGTGGACACTCAGTACACTGGCGGACTTGAACAGAGCCAGAGCTGGCGCACGGCGTGGCTCAGGAGGGATCCGAAGCCACAGCTGCTGGGGATCTGAGTGCAGCACGCCTGTGTGTTGGCCCCTGCACCCACGGGAGCAGCCTGCCCTTCTCATCCTGACATTGTCCCTCCTGCCAGTCACGCCCCCTTCTCTGCAGCCTCATCAGGAAGGGGCTCCAAGGCCTCAGGAGAGGCTGGGTTCCCGAAATATTTCCTCTGTCCCAGAAGGCTGTGGGGCCACAGGGTGTCTCACTGAAGAAGAGGCTATCACAGGAAACAGCAGGGCACCATGCCACCCTCCAGGATGCCAGAAGTGCCTGGGGACACAGCGCACCCATCACCCCAGTAGGGCCGGGACAATTCATGGGTGTTTCTCCTAGGAAACCACTTTAGGGCTTTCTCCCAAAAGCACACCAGACGGGGATACCCACGGAGGACCAGCGAGGCCCTGAGCTGTTCTGTGAATTGGAGCTGTGGCGCTCAGGGGATGGGGACTCCAGTGGCTCTCCAGCATGGTCAGTGCAGAGTACAAATCACCCCAGGCCCTCTGCCTTGAGACCCATGCAGAGCGGCCCCCTGCCCCCCACACCCGGCAGCCTCTGGTCCTCCCCCTGGGGCATGAGCACCCTGTGGGTAGCCTTGGACAACCCACACAACAGGAGAAGGCAGGGTCGGAATGGGCAGCAGAACCCTGGCTGCGCTGCTCCTCCTTTCTGAGGTGGGGGCCTCAGACCCCTGAGGTCTGGGGGCGGGACGCAGAGAGGGCAGTCCCTGCTCTGGAACTGCAGTCCCAGGGTTGAAGCCAGAGCCACTGGCCCACCACCCACCCTGCTTACTCGGAGGTGCAGGTGGTCAGTCCAGGAGCCGATGACCTTGTATTCGGCAGAGGTGTTGCGCAGCTGGTACTGGTAGATGTCGTAGCGCCCGGGCGCATCTCCGTTCTCATTGAAGATCACGGGATTCCCTGCGATGCCTGTGGAGGTGGGGGTCTCAGCTAGACCTCTAGCAAGAGGCAGGGAGGATGATGGGCTGGGGCAGAGAGAGCTCAGGGGAGGTCCAGGGGACCCCTGGGGGGAGCACCACACTCAGAAGCATGTGAAAAGTCCCCCACTCCCTCCCCACAGGAGTCGATCCCCCGGCTGCAGGGCCCACACCACGCCCCCACCTGAGAAGTTGACGTTTCGGATGTACTTAAGCAGCTGGGTGCCGTCCACAGGGTCCATGCGGGGACAGAGCCCCACGCGGCCAGGACACAGGTCGCGGTGCATGGCGTGCAGTGCGTGGCCCATGGCATATACGGCGTCAATCACAAACTGCACCTTGCCCTCCTGCTCGTATGCAGAGTCCTGCCCAATACGCTCCCGGTCTGCAAGCAAACACCCGGCTGAGTGCCTGTGACCCCCTGAGTGCCAGAGCCGACAATGAGCCCAGGGGAGCAGAGAATACCCAGTGCATGCACGCCTAGCCCAGCCCCTGCTCTACCACCCCAGAGATCGGTCCTGCAGTGTTTCCTGGGTGAAGACAGCCCGGAAGTTTTCCTGGAGGAGGCAGTGGCTTCAGACCTGATATTCTTTCTGGATATTAACTCTGAATTCTCCCAGTGGTGTTCTGATGTGAACAGTCACCCACATTCGAAGTGGGAAAATCGAGGGGTGGGTGGGCAAGGAAGGTTGCAGGGTCACACAGTGCAGGTGTGGACGCAGGGCTCTGGCTCTAGGCTTGTGCACTGTGCTGGGGAAAGCAGGGCGTGGCTGGGGACCGAAAAGTGAGACCAGAGGAAGGGAAAAACAGAGCTCGAGGGAGGCCCACCACCCGCCCGAGGCCACGGCCCCACGTGCAACGTGACAAGGTCGCAGCTGCTCAGAGCCCCATCCCAGTCCACGCGGCCCGCAGGAGGGCACCAGCCATGCAGGTCCTGCAGGCAGCCTGGGGTACTGCACCAGAGAGGCTGGCCTGGGTCTCACTCGGCCCCAAGTCCCTGGAGCCTCAGGCAGAGCCAGATGTGGGGTCACACTGCGGCTGTCCTGTAGCCAGCAGGAAGGACAGCTGCCATCTGTCACCCCTCAGCCAGCCTGGATATTCAGTTGGCCCCACTGCCCAGGAGCTTATAGTATGCTCAGACCGGCCCAGGGTGAACAGCCACAGCCTGCGGAGTGGACACCAGAGATGGTAGGGCCACTGCGGTCCCCAGCTCCAACTGCCCTTCTGAGGATGAGAAGCCACGTGTGGAGGCCTAGCGAGGGAAGCTCCAGGTCACTCAGCTAGGAAGCCGGGCCTGTTGGTGGCAGGACGAGCACCCCAGCTCCTCAGAGCCCCTCATCCCTGCCCGCCTGCTCTGGCCCAGGGCCTCATCTGTGCTGAAGCGGTTAGCTTTGCTAGCAGGCAAGGTGATTTCTAAGTCAAGGCCCAGGCAGGATGAACAGGAGACAGATTTCCAGCTTCGCCATGTGCCTGCTCACCCAGACCTCTGATCACAGGGCTCTGAGATGCAGAAAAGAAGGGCCAGGTCCACCACCGTCCCTTGAGGACAACGAAGGCCCAGCCCCAGGCCCTACCCAGAGAGGAGCAATGCCCACTCATGCCTGCCTGGATCTGGATGGGGAATGAGTTCTTAAGTAGGGACAGAGAGGCAGGCCGCGGCCACTGCGGAGTGGAGGCCGAAGACGCCAAGACAGCCGCTCAGACGCTCCCCCGGCCCAGGGTCCCTCCTCTAGGGTACAGCTGAGCTTCTGAGGTCACCACGCCACCACAGAGCCTACAGGCCACCAGGGACGTCCACAGGGTGCCCACCACTCCCTGGGTGACACCCGGGCCCAGGACCCAAGCCCTGGGCCCCTGGAGACACAACAACCACAGGTCCAAGTGCATTCCCTCCATCCCAGCCCCTGAGTTCCTGGGCCCAGTCCTGCCTGCAAGTAGCTGACCAGGCCTGAGGCAAGGATGTCCTGATGTTTGCAGGTGCGCAGGAGCTCCTGGCAGGGGAGGGAAGGGGCTCAGGGGGCGGCAGGGGCCCTGCAGCTCAGGGGGAGAAGCAGACCCACAGGTCTGAGCCCTACTGGAGAAGATGCATTCCAGACACATGGCAGCAGTGACAGCAGCAGCAGTGTGAAGATGTCCTAATTGTGTCCTGGGGCACAGCGAGGCAGAGACGGATTTGGCCTTGCCACAGGTGACAGCCAACCGGGGACCCGTGGGGAGGATTTTCTCCGTCAAACCGGGAGCTATGGTTACTAAGGTGACTGCAGCCTTTGTCTGCAGGTTGTAAATTGTAATTGAAATGCGTTTTCAAGGTTGAAATGATCAGAGTCCTCCTTGTCTCCCCCTCACCTCCAAGCCACCCGCCCGCTCTGCCTGCCAGCCCAGCCAGGATCCCAAGCCCCATTCTCCTAGGCAAACGCAACGCACTTGTGAAGCAGCGTCCGCGCAGGGCAACCAGGCCCACCACATAGACACAGGCATGCATCCGCAGGGACAAGTCTGCACGCCTGACAATGTGTGCACACCTGCACACACGCACTCACACAAGCCGCGTGCGCACGCACACACACACACACACACACACACATGCGCACAGCCATGCACTTCACATAAGCCAGGCATTCAGTCACCCCGTCCTGGGCCAGGCAGCCCCCAAGGTGCTCCACATGAGCACAGCATGCAGGTGTCCTGTTCAGGAGGGAATACAAAATAGGGGGACAGGACATGGAAGGAAGGCAGCTAAGATAGGGCTCCCACTGGGAAACCCCAGGGATTGTGCAAGGGGCACCTCTGAGCTGCGCCCCCACCCGAGGTCCCTTGTCCTCAGACTGGGGGCTTCACAAGGTTCACCAAGCCCATTGGCACAGAGTGGTAGAGGCCAAGGGGCACCGTTTGGGGGCCTCCAACCATGCCCACATTCATGCACGTGATCAAGCGTAGGTCTGTGTACATAATCTCGAGGCTCCACACAGCCCTGCACACACACAAACTCAGTTTCCACCCTTTAGCAAACTTCAGGGAACACATTCAGGGGCTCAGGACCCCAGAAGAGCTGTCTGTAGCAGTTAAGGCCCTGCCACACAAGTTAGAACAACTTTCCTGCCCCCTCAATGCACGCAGGTATGATTCAGATGGTGACATGGAAGTGGCCTTGAGGGGCCACCAGGGGACTCAGTGACAAAGACCTGACCCACCCGGGGCCACACTACGGCCTCATTGCTCCTTTTTCTGACACACTTGGGGCTCTCTGAGGGCCCCTCCAGTCCTGCTTCCTGGAGAGGCCGAGGTCGCCGTCCTGGGTCCTGCCTGGCATTCCCAGGCAGCCAGCCAGGGCCTTGAGTCCCCTTCTTGCTCCTGGTCCCAAACTAGCTTCTACGGTTTTCTCCCCTGCACTCGGCCCCGCCCCACATCCCCTGCTTTCCCTTCCACTCTCAAGGTCTCTAGGCAACTCGACATTGTCTTCTGCTCCCCCAGCTCTGTTCCCACAAAACTCAGCCTCTGCTCCACACCAACTCCTGGTCCCCGGGGACACTGCACTGTGGTGTTCTGGGGGGACTGTTGGAGCCGGCAGGGCCACCATCTCAGAGGTGAAGCCACTCACCCAGTGTGGGCTGGGCCCTCGACTCCTTCTTGTGTGTTTTCATCAAGCCCAAGATCTCTGTGGGGTACAGGGAGACACCACAACCTTGACCGAGCTCCTTCGGAACAGTTCCTACCGACCCCAGATGGGAATGCGAGCCGCAGAAGCTGAAGTCCCAGCTCCCATAGTGACTCCCAGTGGCAAAAGACCACAGGTGCTGACAAGTAGTGACTTTGCAGTGGGCAGAGGTCACTTCTGGATGCCATCAAAGTGAGAATACCAAGTTTAAAACTATCCTCATGGGACACCTAGGTCTCCCAAAGTCGAGCCTTGAGAATGGGTCCCCAGATGTCCCAGGCCCCAGCTTGAGAAGCAGGATGTGAACATCAGCTCCAACAGGCCAGTTAGATGGCCTACCCCGGCCTCTGGCTGGACCTGGTGGTCACTTGGCCTCCCTGAACTGTGCGGCCCTGTCCGGGACTTGGTCTCATCCCCGAGCTAGCATCTAGTTTCCTTGGACTGGGAATTCCCCATCTTCAAGGAAACGGGCTAGGATCTCTCCCACCGAGCAGCCTCCAGACCTGCATCCTTCCCGGCAAGCTCCTGTAAGAGCTGCCCTTGTCGCTGGCAGCCCAGCTCCTGCTGACCCGCTTTGCACAGCCTCTCCAAGGACACAGAGCTCGTGGAGGTCACAGCTGCTCGTGGTAGGAGTCCTCACCCCACCTGGCCCCTGCTTCCCTCGCTAGCATGTGGGCTGTGGCCACTCCTCCTGGGTGATGCACCCTTGGCTGCAGGGGCAGCATGCCCAGCCCCCCCAGCTGCTCCTCCTTTCCCTGTCCCCCACATCCAGGGCCTCTTTTCTACCCACACTCCCTGTTCTGGAGTCTGCTCTTCCTCCCAAGGTCCCACCTCAGGGAAGCAAGGATTCCGTCCACCTCCTAGCCCCAGCCAAGACCTGGGAGTTACCCTGGCATTCCTGCTGTCTTCCCCCAACCTTGAATCTTTTGCAGCTAACCTGAAAATTTACCAAGAACCTGACCCCTCTCGAGAGCTGGCAGCAGCCAGAATGTCTTCAGACACAAGCCGGTCCCCACCACCCTCTTTCCCATATTGTAATCCTCCATCCCTTGCTGCACATGCAGAAGGCCTGAGTTCAAATCCCAGTCCTGCTACTTCAATAGTGGGCAAGTCCTGTCTTCGGTTTTCCTCAGCTTTTCATCTATAAAATGGGTTGTTGCAAGGACAGGGTCCTACAGACAGAGCCTGACAATTGATAAATGCTATGCAGAGTTAAGTACTATTATTCCTCTGTTTTTATTATTACTTTTATGGTTGCCATTAGCACAAGCCAGGTGACTAGCGTCTCCCCACTCACCCTCAGCCGTCACAAGCCATGCTCCCTCCCCAAGCGCCCAGCCCCATGAGCAGCATGCTGTAAATTTTTCCTATCTCCTCATAAACAGAGCCGTCCTCAGCTCAGTCGTCACCTGGCCCGCAGCGCTGTCAGAAAGACGGATGCCACATCTGCCTTGTTTATGACTTTAATTCCCAGCCTTGCTCCGCGGGTGCTGGGGTGCGGCTGGGAGGGGGCTGGGCACTGGTGCCCTCCAGGCTGCCAGCCGTGGAGCAGAGCCCGAGATGCCCCTCGAGGGGGCCACCCGAAAGCACAGCCTGCTGCCCAGCCCCCAGGGGCTCGCTGGTGCTGGGGCTAGGGTCTCTGGGGACCTGGCCAAGGACACGAGGCTGCAGGTGGCACAGGCAGTGCCAGGACTCCCAGCTCGGGGAGCTGACAACGGACCCCTGATAAAGAGAGGAATCCCATGCAGCCCGTGCCCCAGCTGCGGCCCTGCCGTGCGCTGCCACTGCCCTCTTCACACAGGTGCTGGGCAAACCGAGACACCGATGCCACCCCCAGCTCACCGCCTCCCCTCCTCCTTCCCGGGCCTCGTCCCTAACACACTTTCAAGCCCCGTGAGGGAGGTGAAGGCAGCAAGACAGATGGAGCCTTCCCGAGGGCAGGGCGAGAGCAGGCCTGAGCGGTCCTTCCCGCCCTCCCAGAAGGTCACACCTCCCCCCCCCTCCTCGTCCATGACAGACAGGAAGGAAGGGATTCGGCCAAGGACGCACATGTGCTCCGCGCGATCTCGGGCAGGGCTGGAGAGCAGCAGAGGCGACTGGCATCCACCTGTGTGAAGGCAGAGGATGAGGCAGCCAGAGCGGGACACGTGGGCGGTGAGAGGGTGGCAGCATCCACAGGCGCAGGGAGTGGGGCAGAGGGACGGGGGGCAGGGGGAGGGCTCCAACGCCGACACTGCGGAGCTCCGGTACCTCAGTTTCCCTGTTGTGAGATGGGTGCTGTGCAGGAGACAGCCAAACCCCACCCAGAGGCCCACAGTGCCTTTCTCCAGGTCTGGGACCCAACTGCCGGGCTAAGCCCCGCTTGCCTAGCTGCCTTGCTAGAGATGGCAGGATGGTGACAGCCAGTCTCTGAGCACCCACCACAAGCGTCAGGGTTGAGCAGCCTCCTCCCCACAGCAAACCCAGGAGCTAGCAATGACTTCCGGTTCCACAGACAAGTACCTGAGACGACTGAAGCCAAGTAACGAAGGTCACACAGCAGAAGGAGCTGGGCTGGGTCGGTCCCCGGCCCCCTCCCAGGAGCCCCATCTCCCTCAATGTTCCATATGTCTGCTGCTTCTGGTGGGCTCCACTGGGGGCTCAGTCATCTGCAAGTTGCTGTCCTACACCCGGGCACCCTGTGATCCTCAGCCTGCTCCCTTTTGGGGAACCCAAGCCCTCCTGCCTCTCACTGGCCCTCAAGCCAGAGTCGGGACTGCCTTCCCTGCCCAGTGGAACCTGTGGGGCCCTTCTTGCTGCAGGGGTCCCGCAGCACCCAGTAAGGGATAGGACAGGATGTTGGGGGGATGGCCAAGCGTCACAATTTTTGCAGACTCCCCAGCCGATCCAATCACCTCAGGAGCTTAAAAGCTCCCCCAGACCTGGCCCCACTTGGGCTTCTGATTTAGGAGTCTGAGAGCTGCCGTGTTAGAGTTCGGAAAGGGCCCCCCCTCCAAGCGCCTCTCACGTCCCTCCAGAGCGTCCTTGTCCTTCTTACCCACCTCCATGGCACTGAGAGCTGACACTGCCCTTAGAGCTGCTAGACAAAGCCAGGAATCCAGGCACAGCCTGTAGGGCCTGCCGGGCAGCCAAGTGACCCCGGAAAGCCCTGACCCTCGGCATCCTCGGTACAGGGCTCATGCGGCCCCCACTTCTGGTCCCTCCCAGCCCACCCCGGCATGTGATCAGGGTGCCTGTACCATGTTGCTCTCCGCAGGATAACTACACCAGAGCGGAGAGAGGGGGCCATCTGGTCACCCTGCCCGAGCAGGGCTCAGCCTCTCAGCTCGGCATGCTTCGATTCTCACAGCTCTGCTAGGCTTGCTGCTCAGTTAAGACCCTTGCTAGGCAGCTCTGAGTCAGTTGTTTGGCCTCTCCGGCTCTCCATAGCTCCATCTGTGATCATTATAAAAGTACCCAGAGTTGTGAGGGAGAAATGAGATGATGTGTTTAAGAGTCTGAAACACAGCGGAAGCACAACAGTGGCGTTCACGGTCATGAGTTCCCCTGGGACTGCATAAGACTCCGTGGAAGACACGCACAGACCCTTCCCACTCATACATACTGACTCATGCACATATGAGGTCTCACGTACACGTGCACATGCAGCCTGTCGGGCACACTCACACCCCCTTGTGCACTCTCAGAGCAGACACAGTGAGTTTGGAGGAGCTCATCCAGGTGGCCAGGGCATGGATGCACCGTCCAACAGCTGGGGCCCTGAGGCCACCAGGGCTCAGCTACCCCCCACCTGACCACCACATGCCTCATCCCACCCAGGCCCAGGGAACCCCCATCTGTCAGACAGCAGACAGTGAGTCCCTGGCTTACAGGTCTCTTCCAAGAAACCCTGGGCAGTGTGGCAAAATGCAGGGCAGACTCCCTTCTGCTTAGGCACCTGTAGGCTGAGAGGCACCCAGATCCCACACCATGTCATGGAGGGGCCCTGTCACAGAGCTGCCCAGACTGTAGCACACAAGGACCCATGCCCACATGTGTCTAAAGTGAGCACCACAACTGCTACTTCGGGGGCTGAGAGCCTACAGCCCAGACCTGGGTTCAAGTCCTGCTCTGCCAACTCCGGGGTAGGACCATCTTCTGTGTCGTGGTCCTCCCCATGCACAATGGGCCGATCCCTGCCCTGCTGTACAGCTCACTCTGCTGAGCCTGCAGGCCTCAGGTGTTTCCTCTGCAGGGAGGGCTCCCCTGGTCACTCTGAAGAGGCACCACCAGGCCAGCGAGATGGCTCAGTGGTCTAAAGCGCCTGGGGAGGAAACTTAGGGCAAGCGCTCCAACCACTCCTCGATCCCTGGCACCACATGCTGCGCACCCCCACCCCAGGGCGGGCTGAGCCAGCCATAACACAAGCAAATAAGTGAGGTTTAAGAGAAGTAAATTAAAAAATCTTAAAAAAAAAAAAAAAAGAACCCCACCCACCCACCCCATCTCCACCTCAGCCCTACCCATCCCCTCGCCCGCACTTTCCCTTCTCTTCCTTAACTGTGTTTTTTCTTTCTGTTTGTTTCCTATTGCACATTTCTGACATATTCTATAATTTATTTATCTACTTGTCATCCGCCTCACAAAACCTCCAGGAGAATTTTGACTCTGGTTCACTACGATCTCCACTATGCTTAAAACAGGGCCTGGTGATCCTGAGAGCAAAACTGGCATCTGTTGAGTGACTGAAGGAACCTTTTTTTCTTTTTGTCTTTTTGAGACAGGGTCTCGTTATGCAGTTCAGGCTGGCCTTGAGCTCACTGTTGTAGCCCAGGCTGGTCTCAAACTCGCACCGATCCTCCTGCCTCAGCCTCCCAAGTGCTGGGATTCCAGGCGTGCGCCACCATGCCTGGCCTTTTTTTTTTTTTTTTTTTTCATTTGATACAGGGTCTCCTTAGGCAGCTCGGACTTGTGATCCTCCTGTCTCAGCCTCACCAGCGCTTGATTGGTTACAGGTGGTTACAGCTAAGATCTCTGTGCTTAGGACCTGAATGCAGTTTTGTAGATGAGACCCGAGGGTGCAGAGGGTCCAAGGCAGTCGGATGGCCTGAAAGCTCCTTCCCCAAGTCTCAGGCAGCTCGCCAATCAAGGGAGCACAGTGGTTCCTACAATCAACGCCAAACTTCCTCTTCACAACACTAGCCCTGGCAGGGCCTCCTGGGACCCCGGCCCCGCCCAGCCCACCTCCTCGGCCCCGCCCCCGGCCCGGCCCGCGCATGCTCACTGGTGCACTTCTTGACGTGGCTGCCCTTCTTGAGCGCGTGGCGGCTCAGCTTGCAGTGGAAGTTGTCTTCCCAGAACTCGGCGAACCAGATGTTGCGCCGGTTGTTGTCCAGCGTGCGGCTGGAGAAATAGCGGTCGAAGCCTGGCAGGGAACCCAGAGGTCAGGGCCTGGGCCCAGCCCTGTGACCCAGTCCCCCGCTTCGGGACGTCCCACTTCCTTTCCTTCTAAAGGAGCAGCATGGCCCGAGGCCGGCGGGTCCTTCAGCCTGCGCCTGCGCGTGCACCTGGCCGTGCGAGGAAGCCTCGGGGCCAGCTTGGCTGGGTAGCCGTGGCTCCGGTGAGCATCCATCGCTAGCTAGTGTTCCTGACCACGGAAACTTGGCTTCCTACACGTACGCGGCTTCAGGGTGAAGAGAGGACACTGCCGCGCGGCCTTGAGCATGTCCCCTCCTCAGCCTTAATCTCAGGGAAGGAAGGACTGTGGGGGAGGGGAGATGTGTGAGGTCCGCCGGTTCCCACCAGCCCGGTCGCCATCCTGGGACCTGCCGCAGGCTCAGCACCCCTGAGAGCCTGGCAGCTCCCCGCTCCTGGCAGAGGACTCCAGGCAGGGCCAGGCCTCGCCTCTCCCGTGCTAGATGAGGGAGGGCGGCTCGCACCGGGTGGAGAAGCCTCCGGAGCCGACTCTGCGCGCCACACTCTTCCCACACCCAAAGCGCCCGAGCAGAGGGAGCGCGGGAAGAGCCTGCTGCGCTCCAGCTCTGCATTGCTGAGTGTGGCCCAGGGCTCAGACACAAGAGGCTCCCGGCCAAGGAGCGGGGAGGAAAGATCCTGGGAAACAGGGAGCAGGATCAGGAACTGGGGGCCGGGTTGGGGGAAGTAACTGTCCAGGGTGAGGCTGCGGTGCCCGGTGGCTGTGCCGTCCCACCACTGCCCAGGCCTACCTCGGACAGACATCCTCTTGGGGAGGATGGTGACGGCGCCCTCAGCCACCTCCTCCAGGTGCAGCACGGGTGCGATCTTGGAGCCCCAGCTGTCTGAGCCCATCCAGAAGAAGTGGCCCGTCTGGTTGGCCCTGCGCGCCGCCTCCAGCACACGCCTGGTGACACACAGCAGCCCAGCCCGGCGGTGTCTGGCCATGTAGCTGCCACACCTGCTTGGGGCCCATAGCTCCTACCTGTGCCCCTCACAACTACCGGTCCCCACCCACCTCTGGCCCACCAGAGCCCAGGGCCCGCAGCTCTGCACCTCCGTGGCTGTCTCCTAGACCCGTGTCTACACCCGTGCACTCAGTCCTGCCTTCTCTCAAGCCTGTGCTGGGCCTCTCCTGCCACCAAGCTAGTGTGCTTCCAGGCTCACATCTGCCACTGCAGGGGCCACGCTGTCTCCCTGGATCACACCTGCCTCAGATGCCTCAGGTCCTGGGATTCACCTGACCAGCCTGGGTCCTGTCAGACCCCTGCCTTGCGTCCTAGGCCATGCCCACATCCCCTAGGCAGGCTCACTGTGGCGTACACACACACCTCTACCTCTAGAATGGGGGGCCAGCGGGGCCCTTCTCCGTGCGTCCACCTACCCTGGGCCAAAAGCCCTGGCCTTCCCAAAGCTGCTTCCCACCCTGCTGGGTGGATAAGGACATAAGGTCAGCCACTGCTCCCCACCCCCAGGGCTATGTGACAGTGACCTTCATCAAACCAGGGACAGAGAGCCCAACCCAGGCCAAGAAAATGCTCTGTGAATCAAGTGACCCTCAGTGACACCCCCTGGCTGAATCCCACGAGCCTCGTGTCCTCATGGGAGCCCGGAGCAGAGCAGGTTGGGAGGCCAGACATTGTCCCTGCCCCTGGCAGGGACCCAGGGCTTGGGTGGCACTGGGCCTGTGCAGGCTGTGGCCAGCAGGGCTAGGGCTCCTAGAGAGCAGCGGCAAGCTCCAGAGCACGGAGCCTGGTCCTTTCCCACCGCCATCTTCTGCCTCCCTACGCTTCCCAGGCAGCTGCTACCTCGGGCCACCACTAACAGCAGGTGGGGCTGCTCAGAGCCTACCCCACAGCCCTAGGAATACCAGCCCGCTGCCACCGCCCTGGAGGACAATGCCCAACCCGGCGTGCCTGCCAATGACCTGTGTTTATTTTCACTGTTTGTTTCTGAAAACGCAGATGGATTTCCAGAAGTGACCCACCTCTCCCCACACCGGCCACCCACAGGCAGCTCTGGAGTGGGCCTGCGTCCTGTCCACCCCTTCTTGTCCGGAACAGAGACCAAACCCTCGGTCCTTCCCTCCTACCTTGGGGATCTACGTTAGCTGCCAGTGTCCCTGAAAGCAAGGCCTGGTAGAGTGCAGAAGTCATGAAGACAGGTGGCTCAGGAGTGTCACAGCCAGAGTTTTGGGGACCCCCTGCCTTGAGGGGATAGGAGCTCCCTCTGCAGAGTTTGGAGGGGATCAACACGAGGTCCTAGGATGGCCCCCTGATTTTCCCTGGCTGAGACACCCCAGCAGTCGGTCCTTCTGGTGCCTGATGACCTTCCAGCCCTCCACCAGGCTCCAGGCCCTTGACCCCAGCCAGGATGGATGTGCAGAAAGGTATTGCTCTGCGGTTCCTATAGGGCATGTGCCTGCTGCCCCCAGTCTGCAGATGGAAAAAGTGAGGCCCAGGAGGGTGCTGTCCAACCCACTGAATGTGTGCCCAAGTCAAGACCCCCAACCACACTTCCACCCCGTACTGTGAGCCCCCCAAAAGGGGAGGGGCTACAGGGTGGCCAGTGTTTACAGGACACCCACTTCCTGCCAGTTCCTGCTACTTGGTTTTCAAGCACTATTAGATGGGCACCATTTTTATTATTTGCTAAAGAACAACAAAGAGGCCCAGGAAGGTTAAGAGCTCGCCAAGACCACACAGCTCTAGGTGAGAGTGGAACCCTGGCTCTGGCCCCACCCCCACAGCCTCATGCCGCCTGCTGGCCATTCCTGGCAGCTGGAAGGGATGCAGGCAAAGGGGAACGAAGGGCGCCCACCGGTGGTGATCTGGGCCTTCCTCACACCCTCCTCCGCCACCCCTGCCACTCGACACAGGGTTGGTCGGGCCCCTGGCCCTTGGCGCCAGCACTCACCTGATGTCGTCTTCATTGGCAAAGATGACGATGGCCCTGGCGTTGGAGGTCTCCAGGAGCCGCCGGATGATCTTGTCAAACTCCCCGGTCTTAGGCTCTCGGGGGATCTTCACCGACTGCGCGATGCACACGCCGCCTGTGGGAGAGGCAGCGTGAGCCCAGCCCCCGCCTAGAGATGGTGCACCGGCCTGCAGGGCAGGGGCGCAGGGCAGGCTCTCCAGGGCCTGACCCTAGGTACGTCATCGAACTGCTCTCTCTGTGCCTCAATTTCCCTGTGTAGAAACTAGAGGTGATATGGCATCAGGACTGCCTGGGTTTGAATCCTGGCCCTATTGGTCACTGTGAAGTGACCTCAAGCCAGTCCCTGAGCCACCAGGAGCCTCTGACACACCCCCGATGAAGTGAAGGGAATAAGGTAGCTCACTCCTTCAGATTGTCATCAGATACAAGTTAAAAGCAAACTATAAACATAGTGCTGTCCTCAGGCCACGGGCTGCAGGAAGTTGGCTCCTCTTACTGTAACCACCTCAGAAGCTTTTGGAGGGTGAAACCCCCAAATCTTAAATGCCCCAGAGGCGCCCACATGGGTGCTGGGCTCCCACCTGAGGCCCCTACCCACCAGACAAGGTGACAAGCAATAGCTACCCATGGTAGCCTCAGGAACTTAGGCCCGCCAGATGTTCCCAAGGTGCCACCCAGCCAGTGCCAGCTGTAGCCAGGTCTCTCTGGAGCTGGCAGCCCTGGGCACTATTTACATATCTAAGTCCCACCCAGCCCCTGCCGTGCAGGCAGCTGAGGAGCGCTGCATCACACACCGCCCACCGCACCTGACGCAGGAGGGGCAGATGCCAGGGGAGGGGCTCGCCTGAAGCCGCACAGTGCCCTACCCTGCTGCCCCCCAGGAGCTGGGAACAACCGGAGAATACAGCCCTGTGTCTGGTGACAGAGCAGGCCGTCGTGAGAAGGCACGAGGGGTGCACTGGCATGAAGGCAGGTCCGCTGAGCCTCTGGCCTCCTCTGGGTCCTCCTGAACCCCTCCAATGCCTTGGCACCCACCTTGGCTGGGCCCCCCGGGGCCGCCCTCTGCATGCCCGGGCCTCACCTGAGCCTTTGCCCAGGTTCAGTGCCGCAGTCCACAAGCACTCACAACTCTTCCAGCAGCCCACGGGAGGCTGCCAACAGGAAGGAAGCCACACAGGGCCGAGCAGCCTGATGCTAGAGCGCCACAGGCCACTAGCAGGGCTCCGCAGGGGTGGCGGCTCTGGCCACGGGCCACGGCCACACACAGATGTGCACACAGAGTGCATGGGCCTCTCTGGTCCACCCAGGAAGTCCTCAGCACCACACAGGGACATGACGGCCAGCAGAGCAGGGTCACGGGGAGAAGGAGCAAGTGCCCCTGGACAGGACCACGGCCCTCCCAGCCCAGGCACCTGCGGCCACAAGTCAGCCAGGGACTGATGGTGGTGGGAAGGCACCCGGCTCCCCAGTGATGCCTCCATGCGGTTCCTTTCCAGTTAGAAGGTAGGCCAGGTGCAGCCTTTCTCCCTAATCTGGATAGACAGTAGGAAGAGGCTGGGCCAGCCAGGGACAGAGGGGAGGACAAGATGGGGTGTGCGTTAATCACTCTCAAAGAGATAGGAACTCCGGGTTAGGCAGGAATTTGGAGCCCCCACCATCACCCTCGTGACAAGCCTTGCTATCCCAAAGCAGGCCCCAAGGACACCTCTGGCCTGCTTTTTAAGGTGCAGCACTCTTGCTAATATACAGGGCACCTGGAGGGTCCAGGTGACACTAATGAACACTGGCAGGGCATTGGGTGCTCACACTCCACATGGCCTCGCCTCCGATGCCAGGATGGCACCACACGGCCTATGTGTAGGTAAGGAAACCGGCACTTGGGTTCAGCGGCTTCTCCAAGGTTGAGAAGATAAGCACAGAACAGCATTAGAGTCAGGCACTGGCGGCCGTGTGCGGAGGAAGGAGGCGGGGAGGACCTGGCTATGTCCAGTGCCACCTTGGGGCAGTGCCCACTGCTGCTGGAGAAGGAAACAAGTGCCCTCAGGTCTTTGCTCCACTGCCTGCACGGGAGGGCACAGGGCTGGTGCACCATGCTCTCCGAGGGCACAGCAATGGCAGAGCCACCGTATGCCAGGCACCATGCCAGGCCTGGCCTCAAAGGGTCCTCACATGCCCTGGGGGCAGGTGCTCATGTCCCCATCAGACAGGGTGGAAACTGAGGCTTAGAAGGCACCTAGCTTCCCTGCAAGGCCCTGTGTCCCCCAGGCAAAAGGACCCCTTGCCACCGTCAGCTGCGAGGCAGTTCCTGCAGTGCGTGTGGATGACCGCAGGGCAGCGTCTCCTGTGCTCTCGGCATGAACATGCGGCCCAACCCACAGCACTCGCTGCAGGCCACAAGCCACACCACAGTCTGCAGCACTCTGGCTCCAGCCCTTCCACCGCAGCAGGGACCCCAGCCACCACACCCTGCTACCTCTCCTTCAATCCCTGCCACACGGTACCTTCACTCTGCAGTGTCAGAGATTAGAGGATCCTAGAGCCCACACTTCAGTGAACACGACCCCATAAGACCCCAGAGCCTCAGGAACGAGCTTGCTCCCCAGCTCAGAGGAGGCCTTGGTCCACGGGGCTGCAAAGCCCCAAGAGCCCTCCCTTTGTGAGCCCCCTACTCTCCAGCTTCTGCTCAGCCTCTTCCAGGCCCACTACAAGCCTTGCTATCCCAGCCAAGGCAGGAAGCCACAGCCCCCTTGCCAGGGACAGCTGGACACATCAAGGGTATAAGACCTGGAGGGGGCCCGGCAGGATGGCTCAGTGGTCTAAAGTGCCTGCAGGTGGCTTCAGGGACCGTGGTTCGATCCCCGGCACCGCATGATGCAGCAGCCCTGCCCTCAGGGCAGGCTGAGCCGGCCACAAAAATAAATAAACAAACAAACAAAAGTTCTGAAACAATAAAAAAATAAAATAATAAATTAAAAAAAAAAAAAAAGACCTGGAGACTCACAGTTCCAAGCTGCGCAGAACAGAGCTTTAGGCCAAAGGGCACAGGCCCTCGGCACACAGTACTGGGCACTGGCCCGCTCCCAATGGCTTGGTCACTGCCCAGGAACACAGAGCCCAGGCCACCTCCTGCCTGCTCCCCCAGAAGTGCTGCCCTTGCACTGGCCCCGGGGCGGTACCCCGCCACCAGCCCCAGGACCGTAAGCCTGCCCCTCTTCCCTCTCTCCTATGCCACCCCACCCACCAAAACCAGCTAGCTGTCCTTGCCCTGGACATCGACAAGGCTCGTCTCTCAGAGCACTCCACGCCCATGACTGGCAGTGCCGTGTGCTCGTGGCCCGGAACAGCGCCTGCCCTACCCGACTCCTTCCAGGGACCCAGCCGCATGCTGTTGCCAAAACCAGAAGCCATTTCAGTATTTTGCAACAGAAGGGATACCCTGTGGCGGACCCGTGCAGGGCGAGGTTAGGTAGTGAAGATTAACAAAATGGCCTGCCAGCATCAGCGTGGCAAGTGCCAAGAACACAGACAGACCGCAAAGAGCTCACTTCCAGGCGTGCGGACGCACACACCAGCATCGAGCCACAGCTGTACGAGGCCAGAGCTCTGCTACTGTCTGTGTTCTCCCTGGTGCCTCAAACACACCGGGGCACATACTTGCTTCTCAATAAATACGTGTTGAGTGTCTTAACAAGGACAGGAAAGAACCCACCAGCAGAACCACAACCACCCCAAGAGAAAGCAGGGATGAGCCTGAGGAGAGCTCTACACATCCCTTTTTTTTTTTTTTTTTACAAAATAATCAGAACTGGCTGGAGAGATAGCTCAGTGGCACAAGTGCCTGCCTAGCAAGTGCAAGGTCATGAGTTTGAACCCCGGTCCTGCAAAAAAATAAAATAAATCAGAACTACAAACACAAAGGGGGCCAGTGAGATGGCTCAGCAGTCTACAGCACTTGGTTAGGAAAGCTTAAGCAGGCCAGGCGTGGTGGCGCAGGCCTGTAATCCCAGTACTTGGGAGGCTGAGGCAGGAGGATCAGTGCGAGTTCGAGACCAGCCTGGGCTACAAAAGTGAGCTCAGGGCCAGCCTGAACTGTACAGCGAGACCTTGTTTCAAAAAAAGACCAAAAAAAAAAAAAAAAAAAAAGTTTAAGCAACCGCAGAGACCGCAGTTCGATCCCCGGCACCACATGCTGCGCCAGCCCAACCCCCAGGGCAAGCTGAGCTGGCCATAAATAAATAAATAAATAAACAAATAAATAAACAAACAAATACAGAAGACAACCCATAAGTACTTAATAATCTGGGTCTTGGAACCCAGGCTGAGCAGAACTTTTATTTTCAGTGCTGGGGATAGAACCCAGGGCCTCTAGCAGGGCTCTGTCCCTGGGCTCCAGCCCAGCCCTGCCCAGAAGAGCCTCCGTCGTTCTCACGCCAAGGGGTAGTGAAAACTCCTGGGCACTTGTGGAGCTGGAGCGTGCCTTCTGCCAGGTCATTTGGCCAGCTGCCCAGCCAGACAAGAGGAGCCTGCTTCAGCCTGCACACAGGAGACAGTCGGGGGGGTGGTCCCCTGAGCTCGCAGCCAAGCCCTCGAGCTTGGGCACCCCCTGTCCCTCCTACCTGACACTTCCTTCAGACCCCGCTCACCCATCACCTATGTACCAAGAGGCCCACCTGGCAAGCTGGGGCAATGCCGGGGCCCCCTTCAAGGAGCTAAGCCTCTCCTGGAGACCAGACCAGGCTGCTGCCCTGCTGTGGCCCCTCCCACCGCACACCTCGTCACTCAGCCCCAGGCTGCTGGCACTGCCCTGTAGCACCTACCCAGACGGGTCTGCACAGCACCCGGCACCTCCCGGCACTTGCCGCAGCACCCACAAAGCCCAGACGGCAGGTCCTAGGGGTCCCCAGGAGACTCTTCTCCTCTTGCTCTTTCCTTTTGAAAACCTCCTTTTAGATTTAAAAGCAGAGAACAACAAGAAACCAGCCCTAGGAAATCAAGTGGGAAAATCCACGCTGCAGCAAAATGTGAAGGTGGCAGATCGCAGCGAGGAAGGAGAAGGGTGCCACTCGGCCCAGAGGCCGGGGAGGGGTTCCCCAGGGCCCCAAGGTCCCCAGCAGAGAGAGAGCACGGGCAGAGGGAGGCTGGTGTGAACACGTGCACACACAGACGCATGCACACACAGTTCTTCCTCTCTCCCGGGCCTCTGCTTCCTACTGATGCCCTAATCCATCCCCGCCCCAAAGTGGCTCTCAGGAAAGGGACCAGAAGGAGCTGCTCAGAGGGGTCAATGACCGATGAGGTCCTATTCTGCTCCCCCAGCCAGCCTTTCCCTCAGCAGGCCCTGGTCTTCTCCCCGGCTCTTTCCGCCCAGGACGTGTACAGAGCCTGCTGGACAGAGGGGTGATGGGGTATCCAGCTACCAGGGACACACAGGGATAGCCTGGCAGGGACACAACGCCTATGGGGACAGCGGCAGTAGGAATCCCAGGGGCACCCATGCACCTATATCTGCTCCCAGGGCCCTGCCGCACAGCCCAAGTGACTCCCTGAGCTGCCAACCTGTCCCATGCACAGGCCCCGAGTCCCGACCGGTGTCTGGCTTCTCCTCAGCATGAGGCTCCAGGCACCGAGCTGCCCTGGACAAGCGCCCAGCCCCGCTCTGTGGGCCCCACTTCTTGAACCACCCGTGCAAGGCAGGAGCAAGCAGAGAAAAGAGTGAGCCGGCCGCGCTAGTCGGCCAGACCGCACTGTCAGCCCTATGATGACAGCTGGGCAGGCAGAGAGGGCGAGTGGGGAGATGCTGCCTCCTGCTGTGGTCACTCAGTCTGTGGCACACAGAGCGCTCCCTGGAGAGGCTCGGCAGGCACCAGCGTCGCAGACGCCGAGGGCCAGGAGGGGCCAGCGGCAGCCCCTGCCTCCTGCCTGTGTGACTCCAGGTTCCCATCTGGGCAACAAGCCAAGGCTTCAGCTCCACCCTGTAGGGCCAGGGCCACAGGCAGGGCCAGAACTGAGGCTCCGGACCTGCAGAGCCACTGCCTCGGGGCAAGGCTCGGGCTGCAGAACAGGAGCCAAGCCAGGGCCTGGAGTCCTCACTGCCGCACCAGTGCCGGCAGCTGCTGAGGCCAAGCTGGGCACGGCAGTACCCGGCCCCAGTAGGGGCCCCAGCACTGCTGAGCAATGCTCACAGCCTCCCCACAGTACTGCCCCTGTCACCTGCTGCATGTGCACGTGCACACACACACACACACACACACACAAGGCAACACCCGCGGACCACGCCGCCGCATACCACGCAGCCTCACACTGCACCCTCTGCGCAGGGACTCCTCACAGGCCGCATCCCACAAGGACGCGCATGGGGCCACGCACAGATGCTGGTGCTGACAGACAGCTGCAGCTCACACAACCCCCACACACCACATGCACCCACCTGGCAGCAGAACTGGGCACACAGCAAAAAAGTGGGGTACAGTACACCCACCACGCACCTGTGCCCAAGGTGCCCACCTGCCCCACACACATGACAGACACACACCACATGATAGCTGAGCCACCATATGCACCACACACACCGTCACACACACACCACATACACATTTCGCACACACATCACTGCCACAATCCCACACACAAAGTTCCATGTGACACCCTCACCCCAGGAGGGCTGCAGGGCCTGAAGGAATGCACCCGACGCCCAGGCCAGTCCTGAGGGCCCTGCATTCACCCATGTGTCCCTCTGACCCATTACCGGCCTCCCAACCCACGTGTGCCCCACCCTGTCCCCGCAGGAGATCGGGGCTGGATTTGCAGTTCAGGGTGACTGATGGGGCAGGGAGGAAACACAGAAGCCACACAGCTCTCCAGCTGTGACAGACAGCCCCTGCCCCTGCTCCTGATAGCAGCCACAGCCACCCCGGCCCTTGTCCCTGTGCGTGACTTGGATACAGGCCCCTCCCTAGACACAGCAGGGCTGCAGAGGGACAGCCTGGGCCCTGGGGCACCTTGGGCTGGGGAGAACGCAGTCGTGGGGCTGCTGGCCAGGGCCGCCAGGCGCTCCTGGCCTCGGAGCTGAGCCCAGAAACCCCTCGCCGGCAGGCGCAGGCAGTCCTGTTCGGAGTGCATTATTCATGGGCCAGACGCTCAGCACAGGCAAATTTGTTGAGCGATCAACCTAATATCTCAACACAAACTCGTTTAGGCAAACACCTCGGAAGCAAGAGAGCTGGAGAGAGTAGGAAAGGGAAGAGTGTGCTCAGAGGGAGGCGGTGGGCGGGGCACAGGAGAAGGCTGGCTCCTCGTCTGCCCAGCCCACCCTGGCCCCAGGCCCCCAGGGTGCCATGCCCAGCACTCAGAGATGCCAGGGACCCAGGCACCTCTGAGGTTCAGCTCAGGGAAGCAAGGGGGTTTGGCCAGGCGCGGTGGTGCACGCCTGTAACCCCAGCACTCAGGAGGCTGGGGCAGGAGGGTAAATGTGAGTTCAAGGCAAGGGAGCACGAGCCTTCATCTGAGGCCCACACTGAGCCCAGAAGGCCCAGTGTGGTTCAGGGTCTCTCTCCAGGTCATCCTGGCCAGCTCTGGACTTCAGGGACACTTTCTCCCCAGATCTGGTGACAACCTGGACACGGGAGTCTCGTGTTGGCTTTTAGGTCCCTTCCCCGACTCATGGCTTCACGCCCAGCAGGATCGCTGCTCCTGGGCACCCAGAGCTGTCCCGTCCTCGTGTCTCTGCCGGAGCCCATCCTGAGCCCACAGAGCCTGTCCTGGCCCCATCGGCCCAGCCCTCCACCAAGCAGCCCAGTCCTCCACCGCTATCCCTAGCAAGTGTCCTGCGCCACCCACGAGGAAACATAGGCTGCACGTTGGGCCCCACCCACTCCTCTGTCCCTTGCCATGGACACTGGCCACGGCACCTTCTGTGACATGCTGAGGACAGGGCTGGAGCCCTGGGCTGGGTTTCGAAGCCCAGCCGTGGCGCAACAGTTTAGAGCTCCAACGTCCCTCCAGCACCTAAGGTGAGCACGTGTGGGGGGTTTAGAGCGCCTGGACCACGGGGTGTCATGCTCATCAGCTGACCAGTCCACTTGAGCTCGTGCCACAAGGAGACGGCCTGCTGGAGAGGCTGGTCACCGATGGGGCGATAGCCCCCGAGCCACTCTTCCCTTCTGGCCCTGCTTCCTGGCTGCCATCGGTTGAGTAGCTGTCCTCCACTAGGCCACTGCTCCCTCGGAGCCATCAGCCAAACTGAACTCTCCTTTCTTTCCGTCTGTCTTTCTTTCTTTCTTTCTCTTTCTCTCAGGCTGGCCTGAGCTCACTGTGGAGCCCAGGCTGGTCTCAGCCTCCCAAGGGCCCGGATTACAGCTGTGCGCCACCACACCCGGCTCAAAGCTCTCCTCCTCCTTTAGACTGCAGGTGAGGTGTCAGTCATTCTCAGGGGGCAAGGGGAAAGCTGACTGATACACTGTGTAGCTTGGGGTACATCACCGATCCTCTCTGGACCTCATCTCCTAGCAGGAGAACATGAGAACGACGTCAAGCTTGGTTTCTGCCAGGAGACCATGAGCCCTGTAAGGGGAGACCACGCCTCTCTCCTTCCTGACACCCCCAGTTCCCACACCACCCCCACCACCCCCACCACCACCCAGCATACAGGCGGTCCCCAATGCATCCTGAAGCCTCTCTGTCCAGACACCAGGAAGGAAGAGCCAGAGCTGGCTGGTGGGAGCCTCGGGCAGGGGCAGGGGCCCAGGCAGGGGTTCAGGTTCAGGCTGGGAGGGAAGCGCAAGGTGAGAGGCCAACAGCCAGGCCTGCAGTTTGGCCAGAGAGGAACCGGCAGCCACAGCCTGGGATGAAATATTTAGGAGCCCGTATCCCCAGGAACTGGAAACTGACAGGCAAAATGAAACGCAGAGATGTAATTACGCAGGCAGGCCAAGCATGTCTCCCTGTCGGTGGCAGACTCGGCCCCCACCGCCCTCGCACAGGCGCTAGGTAATGAAGTCCTCCTGGACCCTCTCACACCAGCTGCCCATCCCCCTCTCCAGGCCGAGGCAGGGAGGGAGACAAGTGCAGCTGCCTGAGCCACTCCACCACAGCAGACAAGCAAGGCTGGGCTGGGGAGATAGCTCAGCAGTCTAAGCGCCTGCCTGGCAAATGCAAGGGCCCGAGTTTGTCCCCCATACCACATGTCTTGTCAGCCCTGAAACCAGGCATGGTGGCACATTTATATTCCCAGCGCTGGGGTCTGAACTGTGTATGAGAGACCTTGTATCAAATAAATGGATAGCCGGGCGTGTTGGCTCACGCCTGTAATCCCAGCACTTGGGAGGCTGAGGCAGGAGGATCGTTGCGAGTTCAAGACCAGCCTGGGCTACAAAAGTGAGCTCAAAGCCAGCCTGAACTGCACAGTGAGACCCTGTCTCAAAAAGCAAAAAAAAAAAAAAAAAATTAAATAAATAAATAAATAAATAAATAAATGGATAAATACATAAATATATACTTTAAAAACCTCTGTCCATCTTTTTTTTATCTTTATTTTTTAAAAAAAGTGCAGGGCTCTGGACCCCAGCCCAGGAAGCAGCCTGGGCTTAGTGTCAGAGAGAGGCCAGAGTAAGCTGGAGCTAGCCTTGAGCGCAACTAGGGTGATCCCTTCGCCCCACCAGGCAGCGGCTTCCTCTGCCAGGAAACAGAACCCACCCCAGATGGAGGATGAGTGCCAAGGTGACCAGACTCTGCCCATCGGCCTCGGTGGAGCACAGGATCTGAGCACCGGTGAGGACTTGTGCAGATACCAGGCTGCCTGGGACCGGGAGCTGGAGCTGGAAAAGCGCCTACTCCTGTCCCCAAAGGGCCCCAGGCTCCTGTCACTTGTTGGGAAAAGGTTCAGAGTGCCAAAGCCTGAAGGTGGCTTGGTCAAACCTGAAAGCAGAGTGACAGGGACAGGGCAGAGAGCAGAGGAGGTGTGAGGCCTCAGCCTGGAGTGGCCTCAGGACAGGCCCAGGGCCCGGCACAACCCCGGATGTGGGTAAAGCGCAAAGGACAGACAGGCTTGGCCTGGCTCCTGTCACCCAGGAGGCACTCTGGGTGCTGAGGATGGATGTTGTTATGGTTTATGTCTAGTTGTCCCCCCAAAGCCTCATGGAGTCACTGGGCGGGGACTTCTAGAGTTTGAGACTTGATCCATGATCCCTGGGATTATAGGTTTTAGTACTGATGGGATTATGGGTGGAAGTACTTCTGGGACTATGGGTGTAGCCTAGGGCGGGAGCTAAGGTGGAGAGCCTGAGTGTGATGTAGGGAGAGACAGAGAGACAGACTGGAGCTCTAGCTGTTGCTGCTGCTCTGCTGCCCTGTTTGGTTGGCTGCCTCTGCCACCATTTTGCTGCTTTTCCGCCGCCATGAACTGGATGCTCTCCGCCCTGCCCCACTCAGCCTTGGGCCAGCCGAATATGGACTGAAACCTCTACGAACTGTGAGCTAAATAAACCTTTCCTTCCTTCATTTTGAGTGTTGGGTATTTGTCCCAGCAACGAGCAAAAAGTAACTAAAACAGATGTGTAGGTGGGTGAGCGGGTGGATAGATGGGTGGATGGGTGGATGGGTGGATGGGTGGATGGATGGATGGATAGATGGATGTGTAGGTGGGTGAGCGGGTGGATAGATGGGTGGATGGGTGGATGGGTGGA
>PVJA010014105.1:0-48106 GCA_004027025.1 Myocastor coypus
CTTTCCTTCCTTCCTTCCTTCCTTCCTTCCTTCCTTCCTTCCTTCCTTCCTTCCTTTCTCTTTCTTTTTTTTGAGAAAGGACCTTGCCATGTAGCTTAGGTAGGCCTTGAACTCATATGTAACCCAGTCAGGCTTCAAACTCATGGAGATCCTTCTGCCTCAGCATCCCAAGTACTGGGATTAAAAGTGTGCACCACCACATCTGGCAAGTTTCTATCTTTTTTTTTTTTTTTTTTTTTAAGTTTATATCTTTAAATGGAAATATTTTATCATTGTTCTGAAAGTCTTGATCTTTTCATAATATCTTTTCTAAAACTCCATAAGAACAATATAAATTGACCTTTTTAAATACTAAAGGGCAGATATTTTTCAAAATAAAAGCAGAACTATAGTTCTGATTTGCTCCACATTAATAATCTAGCAGTAATAATTCTAATGCCCATGCTATTTACAGACTTGTGAAAACTGAGTTTCCCACAAATGAGTGTGTGTCTATCTTCGTTTAGAAGATAGTCAGGAAATTACTGAACAACGATGGTCCTTGTTTCTGTATACCCATGTGTGCTCAAGAGAAAAAACCTAGAGCCGGGCATGGTGGCACATGCCTGTAATCCCAGCATTCAGGAAGCTGAGACAGGAGGACCGATGCTAGTTCGAGACCAGCCTGGGCTACAAAAGTGAGCTCAAGGCCTGAACTGCATAGCGAGACCCTGTCTCGCAAAGACAAACAACAACAACAAAAAACAACAACCTTGGAATTGATTTTTAAAGCCACACTGAGATATTTACCACATGAGCTGGTTCTATAGTAGAAAAGTATGGCAATACTTGGGTGGGAAACTTGAGAACACAGGATAATTTGTAGCTTCTGGAATGGTACCATAACCTTTAAAAGCACTGATAATTATAGCCAGAGTAGTAAGGATGGTGATGATGATAACTGTAAGGAAAGTCTTGTTAATGTCATTCTGTAGCCTAATTAGCATCCCAAGAAATGGAGAGCAATAATCAAAGCCCAGGAACATCTGTGGCCTGTTCCTGAGAATCCCAGAGAGCTGGGACTCTAGGTGATAGATATCAGCTTCACCTGTTGGCTCCCTCTTTGTTGTCTTCTCCCCTGCTTGGAATGTTAGCAATTAACATTTGTATGAATCTGGTAATAAGGAAAAGGTGGAAGTCAATAGAAACCATGGTCATGTTGGTGACTATGCACGTGGTCCTTTGTTAAAGTGATTATGCATGAGATCATGTTCACTAGCCTGAAATAAAGCTGAGTTGCTTTGGGGGTTCTTTGCTTACTGAGGGATGAATCTCAGTGAGTCCTCTGAGCTACCTTCATTGGGTCTTCTCGTTTCTTTCGGCACCAACACGTGACATACAACATGTTCAACTGTGTAAGAGAGTCAGACTGATCCAAATCTTCTTTTTCTCCACTATAGCATTCATATGATAAACAAGGAAATTGACCTTGAAGCTCTACCATATTTAATCACTGCATACGTCATGCTGCGTTCACTTATTTAGCCCACAATGGAAGTATGGTGTAGCCTTCATTGTCTTTCTTTCACAAAGAACTTCGTAGTTTATGAGGATTTGTTATGCAGACCAAGAAACACAGGTAGGATCCTGGTGGGCAAAGCATTCAGATGTTTGTCTTTTCTCCAGTTTCAGTCCTTAGAGTACCACAGATATATTCCACCAAGTTTTTCTTGTTGGACCCTTAGGTTGCTCCCAATTTTTTGCTATTGCAAATATTAGAAAGCAATCTGAAATGGATAAGAAAATGTGAAATAGCTCCTTTAAACCCTAAATAAGAACTTTAAAAATAAATAATAATTAAAATGTATGAATATACAAAAACCATTGTGTCACAGAATTTCCTTTTTAAGTAGTTTATTTCAGTCAAATTTTCAATTTCACAATTTAATCTCCGCCAAATCATGTGTAGACCCTGTTTCCCTCTAAGCAGGTGCATTATTACAGCTTTCCTTGTGCTCTGCTACGAAGACTGGATGACGCTACACCATTTACTTCTGCTTATAGTAAAAATAGAAATTCTTGTTTGTTTGCTTTGTTATGATAGGCGTGAGGCTTGGCTTGGAGCAAAAATTAAACTTATATGTACTTGTCTAATTTTACATCTGTAGATACTGGAACTAAAGACTCAGGAGGAAATTGATGTGGAATGGAAGGACCCAGGATGGCAATAGGTGTGGTCATTATAGTGGAAGACTTCATTTTCTTAAACCCATCATGTAATCACCACAGACATTATTTAATATGACAATTATAACAAAGTAGGATTGCTTTTAATTAAAGAGATAACTTTTATATAACTCTTATCATTTTATCCTCATTTGAGAAAGTCCCTTCAAAAACACTAGATCACACCAGCAATAAATTCATTGTATAAAATATTCTTTCAATTCTCTTAAGTTTTAAGAGTGTTTTTTTTTTTTTTTTTTTGAAGAGTAATCCAGTGTGCACACTTTGGGTGTGGCAAACTTCTGAAAGTTGTTTGAAATTATTTTTAAAAAATGACTACCAAGCTAAGTAATAAAAGTTGAATAAAACTTTCATAAAAATCTCACTATGTCTCCCAAATCCTGTCACAGAGGAGCCAATTACTGCGATTGACCACATTCTACTACTTTTAGACAAATAGCGAATCTCTGAGAGCTTGAAAATTTCTGTTGAAAAGCCTGACTGACTAAATAATTTAAATGCTCTAATAGCTACCTTTAGAAGCCTAAAAATGCTGGAATTTAGCATGAACTTGAAATTGAGATCAGGCATAGCCTGAGGTCTCTGAATAAGTACTTCTGTGTCTAAGAAAACTTTATCCTAATGTCCAGCTTTAGCATATGACAGTGAATTTATTATAATAAAATTGCATTACAAATAGTACAGTTTCAGCACTTCTCTTGTAGGTGACATCTCTGAACCCTTCCTATCTCCCCATAAGCCATTCCCAAAGGGTCATAATCCACTTGGTCACCTTTAGTCACAGAAATGACCCCATTTCTTGGTACCGAATTCTGTCTCAGTTACTTTTCTCTTGTTCCTGGGACAAACTACACAACATCCAAAATTAAGGAAGGAAAGGCTTATTTAGCTCACAGTTAGTGGAGGTTTCAGTCCATACTTGGCTGGCTTTAAGGCAGAGTGGCACATGACAGGGAGCAGCAGTTCATGGCAGCAGAAAACAGCAAGAGCAAAATGGCAGGAGCAGTGGCAGCAGCAGCAGCAGCAGCAGCAACAACAGAGAGCAGATCTGTCTCCCTTATGTTGTATTCATGCTACCTGCCCCAGGCCTAGTATAGCACTCACACCCATAATCCCAGCATGAGTTAATCACAAACTCTACAAGTCCTCTCTATAACTACATGGGGCTTTGGGGGAACTAGACACAAACCATAACAATATCTAAGAGGGAAAACAGTCCCAGATTAAGCTATTAATAACTACTAGCTCAGTGTTTTTCACGCAAGTCTTAAGATACACCCATTTTTCACGTATAAACATATAATAAAAGAATTAAATGATATAAATATATAATGCATTATGCAATGTTCTATCCAAGAAGTCCTCCTCCTGATTGATTTTATTTGAATGGGAGAATACTATTACCCATGTACCCTCCCTTGGGTCTGCCTGAGCTCTTGTTTACGTAACTGAAATTCTTCACATTTTAATAGGCACAGTTAATTTTTAGATTTTGACAATGATTTCACCAGAGCTTGACTGGGAAAGTGGTTTCATTATTCCCCAGAGATATTTCCTTTCAAAGGCATTTCTTGTGATTGTCCCAGTAAAGCTAGGGTAAAAGCGAAATATGACAGACAGCCTGGTTTCTCCTAGATGGCTCTTATAGCTTTCTTGTGTTTCCTGCTTAGAACCCTTGTCTGCTATACCTTCTCTAATTTAGAAAACACTCTAGCTCGCAGTGAAGTAAGGACAGTGGCATAAATCTTGTGGAATCATGAGGAGCACAGAGCTGTGTTGGCTGTTCCTAAGCAAGGCCCTTCAGTGAAGAGTGGAGAGAGAGCACGGCATTCATGCCACATCTCCGTAGCTTTCCTTTGGGATTCTCTATTGGCTGTTGGGCATTCTCATGGGTAGACGTCGGAGCTCCTCTTACAGGTCTCAAATGACTATTCCTAAATCCTGCTCATCAAACATTGATTTAGGTTGTGCACACCAGCAGACTTCGGTTCTGCTGAAATACTAGTAAACAGCCCTCTGTATTTGCAAAATTGAAATCAAGCAAGGAGGTTCATAGGCCCTAAAGTTATGCAGATTTTTTCTTTAAGAATTGAATTTGGGGATGACTACTATACATTCATTAATATGGATGAGCATTCCTTTAATTTTTTTCCTTGAAAGGTTATTTAAAATAATGCTTGAATGTTTCATTCATTGTCATGAGTGTCATTTGTTTAACTTGATAAGGGTTCAGGGGTGTCCTTTTTCTTTTTCTTTTCCTTTTTCTTGAGATCCATCTGCTGATGACATCTGTCTTTTTGCTCTGGATTCTCCTTGTATTGCTGCCTCTCTGTGGCTTGTTCTTTTCATTCCTTGCCTTCTGAGCTGTGGTTACACAACTTAGTGTCTACCAGATTTTTTTTTTTAATATATCTTAAAACTGACTCAATTTTATTTGCTGAGTTGGGCCAAGTGCTGGGGACATATTTCCAAGAAAGGAAGCAACGTTGCCATGAGGGCTAGCCGTAAGAATGAGTAGAGGGAAATGACCTCAGAGCTAGAGGTTAGGGGATTTTGGCTATGTAGAAGAAATCAGGTTTGGGGATGACCAACATCTCTGTCATCTTCGTTTGAGTTTTTATGAACAATAACAGCTAATGTTTATGGGCTGACACCAAGCTCTGAGGCAAGCACTCTTCATGGACGGCCCAGTTCACTCACTACCAGTTACTGGCCCAGTTAATGGCCCCTTTCTTTTCTTTACAAGAAGGGTGGAGGTTGGCTTGTGTATAAATGACAAAGTCTCCTGTCTCATGCACTCAGGGAGCTAGCAGAGTTGTCACTGCTATGAGGAACCTCAGTGGTTTCCTACTTCTGTCCTGAGGGGCAGCCTTCAGTGCCCCCCTCACACTGGGTCAGTAAGAGGCCAAGTAGACAGTGATTAGCAGGACTGGTCTTTCTTTCTTGCGTTTTCCCTTGGATATTTATGCTCCAGTGAGTTACTAGTAAAGGAGAAAGGCAACCTGAACTTCTACTGTGCTCCTTTAACTCTCAGCAGATTGGATGGGAGAAAGTCTCATTTTAGCTCTCTTCTGTTTCAAGTCCCTCTTTATCTTATCTCATCGTAGGCCTTTTGTCCATCCCAGAAGAGATTCCTCTATCACAGGGGCTCCCTCTACCTGTGCTCTGGGACTCACATATCTGCAGCCTTCAGACTCATCATTTTCAGGACAACTCTCTCTTTTGTTTCTTCTTCTGTCTGTGTTTCTCGGGTCTGTTTCCTCAATGGTTGCACCAGTGTGGGTGGATCTTTTCACTGCCCCTATGTTTTGGTGCTCTCCAGAGTAATTCTGTGTTCCTCTCCTTTCTATACATGTTGTCAGTTTCTCACAGTTTCATCCTCCATCCATATTCTGGTGACTCTCACATCTCTCTAAATATCGTTTGTTTTTCTGATAGTCTCCTACCACCAAGTGCCTGTTGTACAAGTCCATCTCCAGTGCTACAGGTACATAAAGTTGAATGTATGTCTTATTAACATTATAGAACTTTCCCTATCTGATTTTCTCTTATATCTCAATTAATGATAAAGATTGTATACATATAAATCCAAAGTAATACATTAATATTTTACGTTGTATTCATTCTTATGCAGTTTAATTTATTTATATGATGCAGGCTCTCGCTACAGACAGTGTGCTATGGTACTAGGGATTGAAGTTGGGTCCTAGAGCTTGCCAGGCAGGTGCTTAGACCACTAAGCTATCTCTCCAGCCCCTATATTCATGCATTTTGAATGATTAAAGAATGTTTTGTACATAGAATAACAAAATCTATGAAGCAAGTTCTGTCTCTTTGTTTTTGCCATTGCTATGCTGTTTATTTAACGTGTGTGTTTAAATGTAAATATATCAAGTAGCCTAGAAATTAAAGTCTCAGGTCAGAAGCCAACCTACAAAACTGCTAGCCTTTGGAAACTTTATTCTGCCCTCACATCCCTACTGTGGGATTCAGGCTAGAAGTTCCTTACGTTAATTTCTATATCTTATACAATGTTTATTAAAGGTTGAGTAATTGCAGTGTGCTAACTTGAAACTTATATATTTCTTATATTATTAAAACTCAGCAATAAGGCCAGGCGTGGTGGCGCACACCTGTAATCCCAGCACTCGGGAGGCTGAAGCAGAGGATCGGTGCGAGTTTGAGACCAGCCTGGGCTACAAAAGTGAGCTCAAGGCTAGTCTCAACTGCATAGCGAGACCCTCTCAAAAAGACAAAAAAAAAAAAAAAAAAAAAAAAAAAAAAAAAAAAAAAAAAAAAAACAAACCTCAGCAATAACCAGAATGCCTGCTTAGATTTTACACAAGTAAAGAATTTTCAGCCAGGAGCATTTCAACATTGATATTACCTAAAATCACTGCCATAGGTTCACAATAAGAATCACACTGAATTTTAATATTTCATTCTTATTTGAAAATTCTCTATACACACTATACCCCCTTGTTGTCTCTACCTATGTTACACTGTTTTCCTCTCTTATGCTCTTTGTACGTCATTGTCTCTTAGAGTTTGCGTTCTGTATCTGAAATAGCACCAAGATGGGTTTTCACCTTTGTTCCCAATATCACAACTTAGTTCAGAATCTCAGTCTTTCTCTTACATTTGTTTTGTTTGACTCTTTTCTTAAGATTCAGCCTCAATTACTCTAATTAAATCACCTACTTCTGCCATATATTACCATATCTTATCCAAAGTACATTTGCATATACTGTCACAGAGGACACGGATGGCTCTCTGCCTCCTGTAGCCCGAGAACTTTTTCTCAGTCTCTTAAGCTCAGTCATTCCCATGGTACCTTGCAAATAGCTCAGTGGAGCTCATGGGATTATAATTGTTAACGCATACTCCTGCCTCTCTGAAATTGCTGTGCAGTGAGAGTGATATAGCATCTCCGTCATCTTTGTGTCCTCATCACCTCTTACAGTGAGTAGCAAATGAGATGTAAATGCTGAAATACACCAGTGGGAAACAACTATCCGAATCTCTGGAGAATGAGCTAGGCCAAGGCAGCTGTGCTCACACTTGGGAGAGCAACATGGAGACTCACAGAGCAGAGAGTACCAATTATGTGTAAATTTTAAGAATAAAATGTTGAAGACTGGATGTGGTGGCACACACCTGGAATCCCAGTGCCTGGGAGGCTGAAAACAGGAGGGTGTCTACGAGTTCAATCTGTATAGTGAGACCCTATAGACCCCATATTAAAAACAAAAAAATACAACATTGAGGGGAAAAGCCAGTGGCAGAAGAAAAGTAGTATGATATTTGCATTGTTTTAATGAATGAAAAGCAATGCTATGTAACACCTGGTATAGGGACACACACTTATAAAGAGAAACAGAAAAAACAGATGGAAATCTAAGAAATGAAGCCAGGTAAGTCTAAAAAACAGCAATGAGATGGAAGGTGCATCTGTGGCTTTTAACTATAAGGACGCTGTTTTAATCACTAAACTACACAAGGGGTCTAAAATTTTCATGAAAGGAAGATATACTGAAAGCAAAGCAAAGCAAAAAGATCCTACTTAAATTTGGTATATACTGAATATCCGTATCTAAACATAGGGAAGTCTCTAAAGTATGGTCCCCAGCCAGGGGTAGTGGTACATGCGTATAATCCCAGTACTCAGGAAGCTGAGGCAGGAGAACTGTTTTGAGTTCAAGGCCAGTTTGGGCTTCAAGTCCAGCCTGAACTACATAGCAAGAGCCTGTCTCAAAACAAAAGATAAATAAGTAAATGAATAAAACATTATCCCAAGGAAGTGAGAGATACAGCGCAAACAATGGACTCAGTTGTGTGTGTATAATTTCCCTGACATCCTGGCTTTTCACTTTATGTGCCATTACCATTACACAATTAGGAAATAAGCATAGGAACATTTCTTAAGTAACTCTTCCTTCATTTTTCTTTGATTTTATTATTTATTTTGTTGTTGTTTTTCACTTTATAGCTAGCAGCTACCTTCTCTGATGTGGTGTCTTTTACAAGCCATTAGTCTATCTCAGCAAAAGCTCTCTCAGCTTTTAGTTTCTCCTGGATGACTCTCTAATTTATATCCACTGTTACTTCATTTTAGCAAGAAAACTCCATCTCCTACATTTGGCTATTTGTATAACTTGGAAAAGTTCTAAGACTTTTTCTTGTTGGCTCTTACGAATTTAAGGCAAAGGGAAATGATTCTTAGACCAATGTGAAATACCCTTATTTTCCAAGTGGCAAAGTAAAATAATGAAATCTAAGTAAGAGGATTTTCCAGGCCAGTTTTATGTTTTTAGGAGAGAGTTGAGATCCAAGCTCCACCTCTTTGAGGAGCACTGTGGCTATTAACTGGAGCCACAGCTTACACGAAAGAATGAAGAGAGCCCCACAGGCCAGCTACGGCTGTGTTGTCTATCTGCCTGGAGTTAGGAAAGATCAAACAATAATTCAAATCAAATAAATCCAAAGTATGAAATTTAATATTAGATTCTTAGAGCTTGTCATTGCTTTTTTTTATTTCAAGGTTTATGTAGCTCAGTTTGCAGAAGTTTCAGTCCATTGTATGATCTCTTTACTATCATTTTATTATGTGAAGGAAAATTAAAACAGCTGGTTGACGTAGATGACCGTGGATAGGATTTTTCTTCAAGCAAAGAAATGGGGAGCATAGTGAATTTCAGGAGTGGGTTGTTGTCAGTGATGTAGTCAGTGAGGGGGCCAGGAGGAAACAGCTCACCTCAGAGGTTTCAAATGAAGAAGATGAAGAACATTAAGTGGGTGATGGTTTAGAGAAGAGGGCAGGTTAGAGGAGTGAGGTTTGGAGAAGCCATGGGAGGAAGAGGCTAAGGTCTTCCATTCTGAGGACCCAGTGGGTAAAGAACCAGAGAAAGTGGGAGGTGGGAGATGGCAGGAGAGAGCTTCATTCTTAGAGGATAACTGTGTTCAAAAGGCAGTAGGGGGCAGGAGAGAGCAGGGTAGCACTCTCTGGGTAGGAACTCTCTCGTCCCCTAGTTCTTGGCTACCAAGAAGACTGGAGTGCAACTCTCTCCGGGGGTCAGCTTTCTGAGGCAAAGCAAGGGACTGGGTAGGTCTTGGATCTGAGAGGCAGCTTCAGAGTAACCAAGACTCCTCCTTCTCAGGGCTGAGGCAGGAGAATGTAGTCAACCCACAGTAGGAAATAACTGCTGCCTGCTCTTCATCTAAGGACTAGTCAGTTGTCCGGGGCATGTATGACATGTCATCTAATTAACTTTCTCAGAGTCAAAGATCAAGGGGTCTTTCAAATATCAACTTGCCTTTACCAGATTTAAAGTTTCATTACAAATATTACTGTACCTACAAGGATAATATCAGATCCCAAAACAAATAGTCAATGGTTATTAGAGAACTATAAATGTTAAACTGGTGTGGTGAGGTATGCCTGTAATCACCTTCGCACTTGAGAGGCTAAGGTAGAAGTATTATTTTGAGTTCAAGGCCAGCCTGGGCTACACAGAGTTCAGGGATAGCCTAAATTACAAAGTAAGACTCTGTCTCAAAATAAATAAATATATAAATAGGACACAAGGACTGAGTTAGAAATAACACAATAGGACAATTTACATCCTGCATCATTTCTATCTCATCTTCTGCATGGACCATGCTTCATTTTCTCTGCTGGGGGGAGCAGCACGTCTCCTCCGTGTTTTCTGCCTCTTCAGGTAAATCTTCTCTTCAGCTTTCCTTAGGCATACATTGCTAAAATATCCCACGCCATAACAATGGCTATTTTCTCTTCCAGCACCCTAAACTCAATGTTACATTTCATCAAAATTAAATCAGTTCTTCTTGGGAAATAACTTCATTGTTGAAGTGGAAAGGTCTTTCTCTCTTTTATCTTTTAGTTATTTGGTACAGACCCTCACTACACACTTTGGCTTTATAGTGAGCCTCCTGTTTTCAGCCTCGTTAGTGCTGGGAGTCTAGGTGTGCGCCACCACATCTGGACTGGGTCACCAGCTCAACGCCTCCACAACCTGCCGGAGTAGGTCTGGCGTGCCATGTGGTGCTGGGGCTTGAGCCCTGGTCCCTGAGCTTGCCAAAGCAGGTGCTTTGTCTTCTGAGTTATCTCACTGGCCCTGAAGAGGTCTCCTTAGAGGTAATTATTCTAAACATCAATTTGGTAGCAACAACAGAATTATAAGTAGTCACACTAGAAGCTATAGTTAGGAAGCAGCATGAACATAAATACTTCTTTCAAGGCATTTTTGAAATTATTAGTAATGAACAGGAAAAACTAGCAAATGGAATTCTGTCCACGTGGAAGTTGAAATTGCAGTATCTAAACAAGGAAGGAGTATGCTTTATGAATGCGGACTCTTCTATAGTAACCTATAACAACCTGATAAAAGTGACATTTTTTGTCCATTTGGTTGATGATACATATTTTCAGAGAATCAGAATAGATAAGGACATCATTTAAAGGTGGGATCTATTTCAATTAATCAGTTTTCATAGGTTCTTTAATATAGTCACAGAGAATTAAACATTACACTGAATGTGTTAAGGTTATTTCACAGGTAGGGATACATTCTTTTCAAATGATTTGCCTTTAATTTTTATTCTTTTACCAGCTTTGCCTACACGTGCAGCACATTTCCCTACCCTGCGGCAGAGAACCCACAAGCATTACCTGCACCAGGTGACCAGGTTAACAAGTGTGATAACACACTCAGTGCGTGTGCCCTTTCCCTTTATTTCTGTGGTCTCCTTCCTCAAAACTGTGAATTTCCCTACTCATGAGACAGACATTTGATAAACAAATTGAGGGGCTTTGTACAAAATACTTGCCCTGTATTCTTGTTTCTTTTTCTCGTTTTCGTACAGGGTCTCACTTCACAGCTCAGGCTCAGGCTCAGGGCTCTTGCCTTTCTGGTTTCAGCCTCCTCTCCAACGCTGTGATTACAGGCATGTGCCACCAAGCCTGGACTCCGAGGCATCTTAGCTTGCCTAGGGGCAGGGCCAGTGAGGCATGCAGTACCAGGAATCTAACCCCAGTATCTTGTACAGTGGTTGCTCAATGAATACCTATTAAATATTTTAGGCATTACAGAATTTCAGGATGCCAAGAGCTCTCAGGGACCTTACTCCTCACTTCACCTGCAGTTTTAACTTTCGGAAAACCTCAACCTAGTGGAATAAATGAGGTACTGCTGAGGCTCACACCTCTTTTGGGGTTACAAGCATCCCATGCTGTGCTTTTCTTTCTCTCCAAGAGATATCTGGGAGGAGAATCAGCTCTGCTCATGTTTATCAGGTTTATTAAGCATCTCACTGAAGACATTCCATAAGCAGGTGTCCTTCATTTTACAGGGTAGTGCCACAATCACACCACCACCACCACCACCACCACCACTGAAATGCCTAACTAGCTCCCTGGGCATCCTGGGAATGAAGGTGGGCAGATGATCTAGCCAATCAGGTTTGCTACATGAGTGTATGCTTGAAAATGTAGAAAGCATTGCCAACATCAGCCTTGTGAGATTCCTTATGGAAGATGTGACAGTTATTCTCAATTTAAATACAGTAACTCATTGTGAACATTTTAGTTTTTAACAGTTGTTTCACAGTGCAGATAGATATACATTATGAAGCAAATAATGTAGATTAGTCAGTAGAGAAGTTGGCTGTTGTTGGACACTAATTGAATGAAATCCAGCTGTGTCCCTGACAGCTTGCTTGTTCCATCCAAAAGATTTGACAATGGGCCTTGGGAGAGGATGCCCTTTGTATAAGGGCTAGCAACACATGTGCAGGTGTTTCCTCTCATGGATCAGAAGTGGATGTCTGGGCAGGCAGAATGTATGGCAGTTGGACATATATCTGGCTGCACCTAACAGGAAAACAATGGCTCATACATTATACTAATAAAATACCATTACTGAAATTTTGACTGAGCCATGAAATTAATGCTTTTGTCCTTCAGTACTAGGGGAGGCTAGATCTCATGAGAGTCTGTGACTGGTCCTACATTTAGGACTGTGTGTGAAACCCCTATTTTGCCTCTGATTTATTTTATGAGACACATAGCTATATGATTTTACCCCAAGTGTTCTTATTTGTAAAATGTAAGCTGTAGACTTTAGGAAAAACATTCTATATGTCTGCTTTGTGTCAGATACCTAAAAGGGCTTGGAATGAAATGGAAGTGTAGACTGAGACGCAGGGATTTCATGTGCTTATTTGTTCAGGGGTTATGGTAGTAGAACCAATTTTACATAATTCATAAAAATATATCAAGCACAAATTGCTTGCAAAAAGTAAAAAGGAAATGCATTACCATTTCAAATGTTACCACCTTAATTTGGAGCGAGAGTAAAAACCAAGCAAAGCAAAAATGTCCCTCAACAAGTGATAAAATTTAAATGTGATCTCCCAAGCTATTGCTGAGCTTCTCTATTATTTTTAGAATCAGAATAGTATAAAAATTAGTACAGAATTTCCTTCTTTGTGTGTTCTTTGAGGGCATTTCCTATTATTTCCCCCCTTCTTCCCTCCCTTACAATTTCATTTTGAGATTTTTATGAAATATAATTGGTCTAAAATTTTTACTTTCTTTAAGAGTCATATTTACAAATGGTGTAGCCTGAACCTATTTTAAAAATAAAAATGCTGGAGGATATTTTCAGCATCACTTTATAATTCATCATTTATTTATAACTTTGAAATTGTGCCCCCAAATAACCCTTGTGATCCAGTCGTTCTGTTACAGCATGTTTATAAAAGTGAAGATAAAGTACACAAGCCAAGTGCAAACAGAGGCACTGCGGAAGGCAGAGGGGACAGCAGTGCCTGCGGTGCTGCAAGTCGAGTCCACAAGCTGCCACCGCAGTGGTGACAAAATGATATCATGGGAGGAAATGGATGGGGAAGATTGAGCAGATTTGATTTAAAGAAATTCTGTTATCTGTCATTTGAGGGGAAAATTGTGGTGATTTTAAAACAATATTTTCGCTACAGATGTTTCCAGACCCCTTCACTGATCCAAGGAAACAAAATACCATTCAGCAACAAGCCCAGATTTAGAGATGGGGTTTGTTCCAATATAAACATTTCTTAGCTAGACCTTCTCCATGAAAGTGCACAGTCAATTTTTCCATATACAGTGGGAAAGACAAAGCTTTTAGCTTAAAAGGCATTCTCTCTCACCCACACTATGAAAACTCCTGAAACTGTGTGTCAGGGACTCATGGCTCACTACTGATGTCAAGGCGCATGCCGGCTTCTTCATCAGCGTCATGCAACAGCGTTGTATCCAAAAGCACATGTGCCACAAATGTAAAATAACACACGATGCTGTCCTTTGGCATTTGGTGTTTGGTTCTTATTTCCTCTCTCTGCTTTCTGTACTGTGGATGATTTTGGCATCATCTTGGGGTTTGATACAAGCAAGCATTCAACAAATAACTAAAGAATCCATAAGCAAGTGTTTTGAGCTCTGATATGGAAGGTACTGGGACAGACAGGTGATTTGGGAACCAGAGATGGGTCATGCATGCTGAGGACCTTCACAAGGCCCTTTCAGCTGTCAGTTACTATGTCATATAAAAGAAGGTTGCAAGAGTCATAATGTATTGAGAGGTTCAGAGAAGTTCTGAGAGTGGAGGGAGCTTAATGAACATCATGGAAGGGGGAGAAAATAAAAAGAAAAAAGTCTCTTAGAAGAGATGGCATTCGTGCAGAGTTTTCTGGGAAGACGAAAGTTGAAAATGAAAAGCTGGATATCAAGGACAGTTTTGAAACTTTCTGCGAGATAAAGAGGCTAAGCTTACATTTGCTATGCTGTCTCATTGTTTAAGGCAGATGTATTTCACTTCTGATAACATAGCTCGATAAAAATGCTAGACTTCTTTCTTTCCTTTTTATTGCAGTACCAGGAATAGAACTTGTGCATGCCTGTCAGGCGCTTATGCCGCTAAGCTGTCTGCCCAGTCCTAGACTTCTTTCTATTGGCTGAAATTTTCACTGGAAACAGTATTCTAGTACTATCAGTTATAGTAGTGTGACACCACCCACATTTCCCTGGCTTGCTCTATATTCTCATGGTCACACCATTCTTTCTTCACATGTTGTACGTGATATTGGAGACGTACCCTCCTCACTAGCGTGAATTCTTGTTAATTCTGGGCCACTACTGGGATCACATCCATTACTTTTATGTCACTTAAAGGGGAAATGATAATAATTTCCAAGTTCTAACATATGAATAGGGACAATGTTATTTGAACATAAAAAAGGAAGTATTTTTATTTTATCCTCTTTCTCTCTGCTATCTAATACATTTTTACCCAAAACTAAGCTGAACAAGACAGTGCAGGAAATACAGTTTGGTTTTGTGGCTCTCTGAATGTGACAAGGTTGATCTAATTAATTTACAGACTGTTGAGAATTAAAGAACCCAGTGCCCTTAGTTGTCATATTCTGTTGTTAGTAGCAACAGAATGGCTGAGCGGCTGAAATAAAGCAACAGATTGTTCTTGTTTAATGTCTTAAACTGCACTTCAGGTTTTTTTTTTTCTTTTTAAATGAGCAGTTTCTTAGATGGTTGGAAGGAAATGCAAAGGAGATCAATGTTGATCATGACTTTTAGGAAAACGCACATTTCTTGGATGAATATGACTTTACATTAGCAAATTGAAAAATTTATAATCAAACAAAAGCCAAAAGAGTAGATAATATGAGATGGAGCTAAAAAATGAGTCCAACATTTAGATCTCAAATAACTAAATTAAGAGCACACAAAAAGTTGTTAACTATTTGTTAACACCAAATAGTTATCTCTACGGAACATTTTGATAGCCTGCATGTCCAAGGACATAGGCATAGAAAAAAACATGTTTCATCTGCCAGAATAACCACCAATTCTTTTTGAGGTTAGGAAGAGCTCATCTCTTTAACAAAAACTCATCAGAGGTTGGAAGCACCTTACATAGAGTATTATTATTCCTTCATAAAGATGTCTGTCCTGACTGTGTTATTATCACCTTACATCCAGCATTACTCTCACTGTACACAGGACCCTCCTCATAGTAAAAACCAGGCAGAGAATAAGGCACAGTAGTGTTGCCTAGTGCAAGTAGACCAGAGGTAGCATCTTGCCTTCCAAAGGCCTTCCTGTTTTACTCACCAGGTGAGGCTGACTCAGCTGAGTGCCCTTAATTCTTTGTCCTCTGCTAAGTTTAAGGGAACTTTCAGCAGATGCTGCTCATGTGGGAAGCCCCTGGATGATGTGACCTGGAGAATTTTCTCTTGAGAAACAGGTATCATATATCTCCTTGCTGTGAGCAGACTAGGGTGACTTGACTATAAAGTCAACAGTGGGGAAGCTCTCCACATAAAATGGGGGCATACAAATTGTCATAAAGCAGGTCAGAAGGGTCACGGTGGAATACAGGCACCAGAGCAGAACACTTTAGTGCCACCATAGACTTCATTTCTTTATTAATTTCTCAGGTTTCAGTTGCTTGCTGCGTAATAGGGAGGTTTCTTCCAGTCATGTGCAAACCTGACTTATGACTCTGCACGGAGCAGGCCGCACATGGTGTGGCCTGGGAATTTTGAAATTCAGTTCTTCACTGGTTTTGAAACAAGAGTTTTTGTTCATTCTTGAAATAAATGTTTCTTTCTTCCCTTTGAGATCAAGGATGTGCTGTTTATTTTTATGTGACCGTCAGAAAACCTTAGCCGGAAATTCTTAAGTCATATTGCACTTAAATGCTCACTGGATATAAATGTGGAGAGTGCAGTGTGAAGCATTTGATGGCCCTGTGAGGCCAATACAAGAGTCCCCAAAGTGAACAAAAAGGGATGCATGATAGGATTTTAAATTAAAAACTGAGATACATGTAATAACCAAAGCCAAGAGAACTTTATGTTCTAAGGCACAGATGGCTACACAAGATACAGAAAGGACAATGTGGATTTGATTTTGTCTGACGTAGCACACTTAATCTTATGACCCAACATATAGCTCTCCAGGTGCTTCTTTCCCTAGAAATGTCTGCTGGGATGACATCCTTGTCCTGGGACCCAGCAGGGCAAGGGGACTGCCTTAAAAGGCAGAACATTTCATTGTGATCCTAGTTCTCAAAATTCTCTGGAGGACCTTGAGGATATGACTCAGATGCTGGGGCTAGTTTTCCCCTCCTCAGTGACATTAGCTGCACAATGATTTCTAGATGCCTCCTGCCCTAAGCGTCTTAACTGGAATTCCATGAAACTTCCTAGTGGCTCAATAAGAATGCATGCTACGAGAGGTTGGGCTAATCCGCACATCCACACTTTCATGAGTTAAGTAATGGCTCATGGCCTGTCTGGTTTTAGGATGGTGGTGATGGTTAAAATCAGAGATATAAAAGGTAACACTTTGCAAACCATGAAAAGTGAGTGAGCATTGATATCGATGCTATTTTTCAGCCAGGTTCGTAGTATAGGAAACCACATTTGGTAGCTGAAAATAACATTTCACCTTTTAAAAGCTGGACTCCTCATATTCTGGGTTGAAAGAAAGTGTTCTTAGTTCACTGGAAGACTGGTTTTCCCTGGGTGTTCTGAATATATGCTATAAAGCAAAAGAAGAAAAGCTACAGCTTCCTATATGCTATGAAAGTCTTAAAATCACATTTTTCTTCAAATAAAAAACAAAAAATGGTTTTTAGTATTTATTTTCTTTATTTCTAAACACAACATTTATAATGGAAGCGTTTTGGCCCCTGGAGGCCATGGAGATGGCTTTTGGACTCCAGGGAATGTGTAATACTGTGTTGAGGGAGGCAAGGATATGCCCAGGAGCTATCTTTTTAGCTCTCTGTGCAAATAAGGGATTACCTGATTTGTTTTAAACTGTGATTCACATTTTAGGAAGACATGACATTTATTGTGGTGGAATAGAAGATAAAAACTACTGAACAGCTTCAGAATATTAAAACTACTGAACAAATACCAACAATAGGAAGGCAGGGGTTAATCAGTCTCCACTCGGCCTCCTGCAGCCTCCTCCTCCCCAGTCCAAACATCCTTTGTTGTTTCCTCCCCAGGTAATAACTGAGACAAAAGCGGAATTTCCTTTCCTAATTTCCTAGGAAAGGTCCCCAAATAGCATCAGACAGGGAACAGGAAGCATAAAATATGTCTCAGGAGAGCACGGAGTGTGTCATGATTTCTAGCTCCCATTGAGGCTGCTACTGAGGGAGGGGCTCAAGGCCTGAGTGGCGCCAGGCAGCCAGCAATGGCTGCCTGTCCTGTCTGGCTGCCTGCAGGCAGGTGTGTGCGCTGCTGGCCTCTGCCCAGGAGGCACAGCTTTGACTGGGATTCTGTATATCAGTTTGGAGACCTGTTATGAGTTAGAGTAACAGCTTTGGAGGTGCTAGGATAGTGGTTCTCCAACACTTTAGAGCTGAGATTCACCCGTTGGCCCTCTTAACTAGGGAAATGTCCTGTGGAACTTGCTGATAGTTCAGGCTAAAAGGAATGCATTCTGAGAGACAGTAGTGCCCCGATCCACTGCTGATCAGTTTCTCTTACTCTGCCTTATACCTGAGGCCTTGTGCTGGTGATGTCTTGATAGCCATTGATAGAGTAGGCCTTTGTTCAAAGGTCCCTGAACAGATCCTCCCCTCATGACTTAGCATATTTCTACAGACATTATCAACATACGTTACTTTCGCCTCATCCTTGTCCTTTATGTGTATGATAAACTATCTTGACAGAACCCTGGCAATAACTCCAGTACGGACTCTTCCCTGTATCCTCTTTTCTTCATACCCACACCAACACAGGCCCTTCTTTGGAGGCACAGCACAAGTTACATCTATTCTAGGCTCTTTGGTGTTTGCTGCTCAACCCATCCAGGAGTCTGTTAGTGGATTAGTGATGACAAAGCACAGCTCTCACTATGTTTCTCTTTCTTCTGTTCTGAATGTTTCACTGGCACCCTGACATCCAGTCCAACCAACCAGCACTGTTTCCTTTCCTAGAAGAATTCTATGTCTTTGTTTTAACTCATCTTTCCCCTCAGTGTATATTCTTTCCCTAATCTTAAAGGTTTAGTTCAAAATCCATCTCTTTTATGGGGTCACTGGGAACTTCCAAAAGCTTTTATTACAGCTTAGCTGTATTTTGTTATTGCATGTTTATTTTATTCCTCAGTGCTTTGATAATCTGCATATGATATATGGCACTTGCTGAGGTCTTAGGTGCTAAATACCAAGTAAGAGTGAAGATATAAATGCTGATTGATCAAGTGTAAGTATTACAAGGTAGCAACACCTGACTGATCCCTGTTATTTTCCATGTTTCAAGATGGCCAATGAAAATTAATCATGTGACTTATCTATAAAACATGAATATATAATAGTAGATGCTAATTTTTAATTTGTATAAAACTTATAGGATAAAGTTAAGTAGAACAATGGCACTATTTTATCAGATGCTCTCTTTAGCAAATACAATTTCTTTGTCTCATTGAAAGATGAGATTTGGAGGGTTGGTCAGATTGCTTAGTGGACTAAAGTGCCTGTTTAGGCAGAGTGCAGCAGCTGGGGTTAGAGTCCTACAGACTCTGCCCCTGGGGCACACTGAGACCATGATTGAGATTGGCCATGGTGGCACATGCCTGTAATCTCAGTGCTTGGGAGGCTGAAAACAGGAGAATCACTACAAGTCCAATCTACATAGTGAGATCCTGAAAACCTTGTACTAAATACATTAAGAAAAGAGAGATTTGGGGGCTGGTGAGATAGCTCAGTGGTCAAAAGCACGTGCTTAGGCAACCTCAGGGACTGAAATTCGATTCCCAGCACGACATGCTATGTTTGCCCCAGCCTCAAGGTGGGCTGAGGCGGCTACACACACACACACACACACACACACACACACACACACACACACACACACAGACACACACATAGAAAGATAAAATTTTGTTTATAATTTCCCTTGGTAGATATTATGAGCTAAATCGTATCCTCTCAAAATTCATATGTTGAAGCTCTGAGTCCATTGTGAATATATTTGTTGAAAAGGCCAATAAGGAGGTAAAATAGGTTACACGAGCTCATACTGACAGGGCTTTTATCAGACACTACTAGTGTTTGTATACTAAGAGGAAGCGATCCTGAGTGCTCTACAAGCACAGAGAAGAAAGACTGTAAGGATGTGGTGGAAAGGTGGCCACTCTTCTGCAAGAAGACGGCCTCATAGGCTGAAGTGGACAGCTCCTGATCTTGGATTTCTTTTTTTCATTTTTTTCTTTTTGAGACAGGGTCTCGTTATGCAGTTCAGGCTGGCCTTGAGCTCACTTTTGTAGCCCAGGCTGGTCTTGAACTCCCACTGATCCTCCTGCTTCAGCCTCCCAAGTTCTGGGATTACAGGCGTGCGCCACCACGCCTGGCCTGATCTTAGATTTCTAGCCCCTTGAACATTGCTGTTCAAGCCTCCAGCATGTGGTTGTTTGTTACAGCAGCCTTCATAGGTGCAACACTGCAAACATGAGGCTGGAGTAGAAGAAACAGCTAAGAGCTGCTTGGAACCCAAAGGTTGGAAACTGCCACCTTCCTGTTTCCCAGTTATAAAGCATGTCACCAGTGACCCTGGCCAAAACCATTCTGCTAGCCCAGTGAGAACCATGACTGCCCTGATTTGTTCCAGATGCAACTATGCGTGCCCAGAAGGATGCCTTCCACAGGGGCTGTGATGCCTTGCGAGCAGAATGAGACCTTTACTTATTCCAGCAATTGTTTTGTATAATGCTTAACAATTTCTAGGAAGGGGCTGGCCAATTATGTTCCTCTTAGGCATTGCTTGACTGCTTTCTCTTGCTAGACTTTTTCTCTACTGTCATGTGTAGGGAAAGACATTAAAAGGAACACCATGTCTAATCTTCACTCTGTTTCCCTGTGATTTATGTGATTATTTCTCCTGAGGCCTCATTTTTGCAATAGCTCAAAGCTCTTCTCTCATCCTTTTCAGATTCTTTAAAATTGTAAACTAATAAAGTGAACTCAGGACTCCATGGAAAAGAATAAATAAATATTCAGTAATCATCTGGAGATGCATATATATATATATATATATATATATATATATATATATAGTCAACTTTGATTCCTCCCATGTCTGAGGGAAGAATTTCTGTTGTTACTAAGCTGATGAAGTTAGTGCATTCCATAATTCTGTAACCTATGAAAAAGTCAGGGCCTAGACATACTAATCTGAGTGCTCTTTATACACTCACTAATTGCTGAGGCTATTACAGCATTCCTAGATAGTCCTGAAAACCTTGACTAACTGATCTACTCTAAGATTTATAAACTGATGTTAGAGGGCAGGAATTATAATAGAAGATTAACTGTGTGGAACCTGGTTTCCTGCCTATGACCTTGAGTAAGTTATTCAATTGCTGCTCAGTTCCTTCCTTATCTATAAAGTGGGAATAATATCAGTATGCTCCTCTTAAGGTAGTCATGAAGTAAATCATTAATACACATAAAGTACTTAGAAAACAGTAAGACATGGCAAAGGCTAAGCAAGTGTCTAATAATGAAACCTGAAAGGACCTTAGGAATCCAGCCAGCTAGCTGTTGACAGTGGGCTGGAGCAGTTGTGCTTCAAGGATGTTGCAGGATAGTGTTTACTCAGAAGGAAAGCTGTGTCTAGGCAACCTGGGGCATGGGGTACCTGCCTGATACAAATGGAAACATTCACTCTGACTCAAATGCAAACCTCGGTGCCTCTAGAAAATGTCCATTAGAGGAATAACTTTTTCCATATTTCTTATCTTGTAATATCATCTACAATACAGAGACACTCGATATCCTGCATGACAACTGACATCCTGCATGCGGGCTCCTTATCTAGAATAAGGGTGAATTCCTGGTTACCAATAAAAAACCCCACAATCACATTATTTCCAGAAAAGTCTGAGCCACAGCCTATGCTGGACGGATTTCCACAAGTAAATTTCTGTCACCTTCCTTGGCTTTCAAGGACACCAAAGCTCCTGCAGTTCTATGGATGTTGGGAAAGGTTAGATGTGAACAAGAAATCATTCAAACACTCTCAGAATTTTTCTCAAAGGACGCTTTCAAGAACCCCATGCGAGCCGGGCGTGGTGGCGCACGCCTGTAATCCCAGCACTCGGGAGGCTGAGGCAGGAGGATCAGTGGGAGTTCGAGACCAGCCTGGGCTACAAAAGTGAGCTCAAGGCCAGCCTGAACTGCATAGTGAGACTCTGTCTCAAAAAGACCAAAAAAAAAGAACCCCATGCGTGTGTCATGGTTTCAGGAACCAGTGTTGCCTTCTGAGTTCCTCCAGGTGCTTTGAGGCATGAGTTTGTTGCAAGGATTTAAAAAGTAAATCTAAGAAACATCTTTTCTGAGCTAGAGTCTAGTACCTGGATGAGACTGGGAGCATCACTTATCTGTGATTTGCCTTACTGTTTTTGAGCTGCCCCATAATTATGTGAAAAAAGTATGCATTTCTGAGTTCATAATTTCCTCTAAGCCATTCAACATTTAAGCCCAGGTGCATTTTATTTTATTTTATTTTATTTTATTTTTTGAGACAGGGTCTCACTGTGCAGTTCAGGCTGGCTTTGAGCTCACTTTCGTAGCCCAGGCTGGTCTCGAACTCACAACGATCCTCCTGCCTCAGCCTCCCAAGTGCTGGGATTACAGGCGTGAGCCACCATGCCCGGCTCCCAGGTGCATTTTAGAGTGTAGCATTTCTTGTGTTTTAATGTGCTTCTTAGCAACCTAGAATACAATAAATATGTGGAATCTGATTCTAGGGGAGAACCCAAGGTTTTACATTTGTAGCACGGCTGACGTGATTCTGGTGTTACTGTTTTTGGACCTACTTCCCCACAGCCAGTAATAATCAGGGAATTTCTAGGCAAAAGCAAGTTCTTTCACTCACTGTCAATTCTGACTCCCAGAAAGTTTCTTTGAACATATTTGCTTCCAAATTTTGTTTTGTCCAAACTAGAGCAAGTTTTAAATTTCCCTCAGTCTTGCTAAAGCCTAGTGGGTAACAGTACAGTATATAGTATAACATGGTGATTTCACTTAATGCCTGTAATAATCAGTCATCTGCGGCTGGCTAGCTTCTCTTTTTCCACTAAATGTAAACAGAGTCTCTTTTGTGAAATCTCTGGCACTTTGCACTTAACTGTTTGGTATCACATGGGTTTCACTTTGCAAGTTCTACAAGTCCTCAGCCTCCTCAGTTGCCATGCTTTGGTGTCTTTCTGGAGTGGAGTTTCATGTTTAGGTCACCCTGAAGGGCTTGGCCAGGGTAGGGACAGCACTCAGGGGCCATGGTGTGGGAGATGTCTGCCACATAGGGATACATGTTCCATAGCACACTGAGGTTTCTGCAGCTAACACCATGTGGCTTCCTCAGTGTGTCACTTTGGAAAGGCTCAGGGCTTGAATCGTGTCTGCTTTCTTCCCCTCTGCCAGGTCAAGACCCTTGAGCTCTGGCTTACTGAATCTTGTGGATCTGACCAGGACAATAGCTATGACTACGTGAGTCTATTCCTTAGACAAGTTTCCCTTTGACTTTGTGTACATTTTAGTCTACTTGTTAGAATTTTGTTGCTAGAATAATTTTTCGCTTCTTTTTCTTCCTCTTCTCCTCGTCCCTCTTCTTTTTCCTTTTTTCTTTCTCCTTTCTTTTCCTTTTACCCTTCTTACTCCTCTCCCTCTCCTCATTTTTGCCTTTCCGTTCTCCTTTTTCTTCTTCCTTCCCCTCTATCTTATTTCTTCTCCTGCTCCTCAATCTTTATCCCCTTCTTCTCTTTGTTCAGAAACAAGCTGTAGGAAGTGAAGGGATTTGCCCAGGTTCTTTTATCTGGCAAGGTTCATCTACTTATTCATGATGGATCCAAGAACTAAATTATTTAGTGTCAGACTCAGAGTCCAGCTGTACTCTAATTCCTGAAACTAATCTACTGACAATGAAGTAATATAGAGTAGAAGTATACAGTTTTCCTTCAAAAGTGATAAAGATATGTTCATGTGATGATGTCTGGGTCTAACTAAGCATGATCAACTTCACTGAAAGAACTGCAAAGAACCTAAGGTCAGAGTTAGAACACACTCTACCTTTACTACTGCCATTGAGAAGCCTTCCCTCTCTTCCCCCTCAGTTTCCTTGCCTGCAAAATAAGAGGGCTGAGTTCTAAATTTCTTTTTTTTAGGTCTAATATCTCATGATTTCTTTGTTTTCATAGTTCAAAGTACATGTAACCAAGTCATGTATGCAATAATCTTCCACCAACCCTTGAACAGGCCTCAGTCATCTCCAGGAGATTTCCTTTATACAGAATCCTGTGCTAAGGGGAGGCTTCAATGCTTGCTCCTCATGAGTGGAATTTAGTATCTATTGGCATTGATTGGGACATTTAACGGTGTCTAGGTAACAAAAAAGAATGAGGTGATTATTTATGCACCATGGTGAAATAGCAGCCACATCCAGACATTCAGCCTGTTCAGTTGCTCCCTGGACTCATGGAGGATCAACAGGAAGAGAACTAACACTTGAAGTATGCTTAGCTTTTCAAATTCTGGCCCTTTTCATCAGGGGAAGCACACACACTGGGGAACTCAATGGCCCTGTAGACCAGCTTCTTGTGTGAGGACGACTTTGCCCCATCGTAAGCTTGAGACCTTGAGTTTATGTTGTGATGCAGTATAACCACCAGCTGAAGAAAGTGTGACCATTTTATAGCCGATTTGATTTTCCAAAAAAAAATTTTCAGATTGTAGATGGCTTTAAGCACTTGCATCTCAGCATCTGAGGGCAACTAGATATTTGTTTTGTCTCTTGCTAGTTTTTGTTGTGCAGACTTTTTAGCTTAGTTAAGAGTTCCACAGTACAATGTGTGATACACAGAAATCTTTTCATGTAAATCATAACCTGAAGTCAAATTCTACTGAAGATGTATTTTCTTTAGTGTACTCAAAGCTACTCCAGCCAACGGAGGACATGATTCCAAATAAATGTTAGCATACAAGTCTGTACCCTGCTCGAGGCCCTTTTAGCTATGGTGGGTGGCATGGAATACTATGCTAGTCTGCTACAGAGACTTGTACTCATGTAGCTGCTAATGTTATGGAATTTATCCAGTGTACCAGTTCTTGCGGGGCCCTAGATGTAGATACAGTACTTCGTTTAGGTAAACACAAGATCTTAGCTTTCACCAAAACACAGTGTAAAAACTAAGGCCCAGGTCTGCAAGTGAGAACAGGGTCATTTTTCATATTACTCTAAGTACATGCAGCTACTTCTCCATTCTCTTTTTAAAGGTTTCTTTATGTATTTTTTCTTTAGGCAGAGAATTTGGGCTAAAATATGGAAAATTTCCCACTACCATTCAGCCTTGGAATGTTTTTCCCCCAAGTTTCTCATGATAAAAAGACTCCAATTTGGAGGCAACTACTGGCAGCTGAATTTCATTAAGATTTTGATGGGAAACTTAAGTTGGAATTACAAACATCTGTGGTTAAACTTCTCTTTAGTAAACCATTTCCCAGAATTTAACTTTACCACACTAGGAGCAAAAATGAAAACCAGTTGACAAGAGAATGCTGTTCTTTTGCATGTACAGAAGTAGGCATTTATATAGGACTTTATGGGCACTATATCTTAATAAACTAGTAGTTTTACTTATTTGAGAAATTAATTATTTGGAGTTGCTAAATTTTGGAACTCAAAGAATGTACTGGAAAGCTGTTTAATGCTCTTTAACAAATTAAAAATCTCAAAATTATGTCTGACCATCATTACATTAATATGGTTGCTATAAGTAAGATAAAGTCCTAAAAGAGTTAACTATTTGGGCTTTCCTTATATCCCAAACTATGAAAATTTGTGAAGAAAATAGATGTTGTTGTATCTGTCATATCAAAGTTAAGGGGTGTTGTTTTTTCCTAGAAATTTAGAAAAACCCATTCTTCTCTTTTACTGTTCAGATCATCCTATTGTGGCAAAAGACTATTTTAAAAAGCCATTAAAGAAAAGGATTACAAAAGTCAACTCTGATCTCCTCCAGTATTGCGTAACTGGCAAATTTATAAGCCAAAGTTGAAAGCAATCAGATATGAAGAATAAGTGAAGATTTACATAACAAATATTTTTAACCAGATCCTGTATTATTACCTTGTGGCTAGATAGGTAGAAATCAAGCATGAAAGAGAAAAAGCACAGAACCAGAGGACAAAGGTGGGCAGTTCATGTATGTTATTGTATTTAAGTTTTACAACCATCTTGCAAGACAAAGTATGTTTCTATTTGTTTTACAGCCTTGGAACTGATTTTTTCAAAGACGATTTAATTGGACCCAACTGAAACATCTATAAAGTCCTGGATCTGACTTCCCATCATATCTCTCTGTACACAAGTACACATTCTGCCTTTGACAAAGGCTGAATTTCTAATACAGTAAAGAGCAGACTGCAAATACAGTAACTGCTCCTCTGCCTGAATCTGACCTTCAGAGATACTTAGTTTACTGGGCTTTAAAAATATTGAGTCAGCAGTTACACTTAAGCATCCAATTCTGTCTTCTCTTGGAAAATATATTAACAAGTAAAGCTCCCAAACATCTGAGAGTATTGAGAAGTGGCTGTCCTTCTGGAAGGGACGTCTCTTCTGTCCCTGTTACCCAGGACACCAACACACACCGGATCTGTTGCCTTCATTGAGCCTGCTTCAACAAGGATTTTATTCAATATTGATTGGAATGCAGAGGTTTTAATGTAGATTGTAGCATTATGTGGAGAAAATATACTAGAATTTGCTTCTAAAGACAAAATGGAATATAAGAGCACACTATTAGAAGTTTATTATGGAGATATAATTGTATAACGGAAAAAGAATGAAATCTTGAAACTTTCACAAGGAACTTATCATCTACAAATATTAATGTACCTATCTGTAGAATGGGTGCAATTGTCACTATTGAGTCTTTTTTTTTTTTTTAAACTTAAGATATTTAACAATTTTTATTAACCTACTTACGGTTCATTTTCCACCTAATGCCTTTGGGAAGGGGAGGAAAGACAATTTATATGTACCTTTCATTTTAGAGTAAAACTTGGGGTCTGTTCCTAGACATGAATACTTTTAGTTTCAAAACATGTAACTTTTGTATCTCCCAAGGTCAGTCAAATCCCTTCAGGATTTATCTTGAAACCATGTTCAGTGCTTTGTGGAACTGTTGTCAGTATCAGCCATCCGTATAAGTCATGGCCATTGCTTGACCAGTTTGTTCTCTGTAAAAGCCTGAGAGCATGTTTTTTCTCTAGGTGACTCTCCTTAGGCAACTATACACCATCAGTCCCTTTCCTCTGTGGTTCGAACTATTGAGTCTTAAGTACAGTATTTATGTGTGGGTTCATTGGACATAGTAGAAATCAACTATCTGCGTATTTTTTTAAAAAGTTTTTTTCTTTTTGGCATATTTTTAAAAAAATTTACAAGCTAAGGATGCAGTTACTTGGTAGGGTGCTTACCCAGCATATGTGAAGCTCTAAGCCTGATCCTTAGCACTGCCCAATAATATTTTTTATTTATTGAGCAAATAGACTAGTCTGGGAAGGGGAGTTATTTGCAGTCTTCTGTGATCCTCATGGTTTATGCACCTTAAGTTACTCTTTCAATAAGCACTGCATAAATGATTTTTTGGTGGCTTTTTGTACTCTGTGTTTTAAGGAATTCCTCAAACTTTGACTACAATTCCCCCTCCAGATACATCTATTTACTTAGTCACCTCTTCTTGGATATTCCCGTAAGTCTAACTCCCCCTCTGAGCTCCTCCCAACTGTCCTACTTCCTGCTTTGCATGTAGGCATCATCTGCAGTGTCTGTATTTCTATGTGTGTGCAAGGGGATAACTACATAGGTCCCCTGACTTATCCTAGTCTGGCATGTGCTGAGTGCTCAGTGTCAGCTCTACCACCACTATTTCACTCCTCCTATGTGTTTTAAACCTCCTTTGATGTTTGTTGACCACATTGCTATACCCAATTGTTGTGGTTGAGCTACTTTTTTTCCACAATTATCTGTGTGGCATTTTGTTTGTAGTCCTATTTCACAGCTTATATTCCATTTTGCTGTGTAGAATGGCTATGCATATTTTTTTCTGTAGAATTCTGAGCCCTGAGAGGAGGGGTGAGATTTTGTCTTCTTTCTGTTCCCTCTGGTGCTCCTCTTATTGGATCATAAATACTAAGTCTTCAAATTTCCCTGTTGTATGAACAAATAATTAAGTGAATGGAATAATGGTCCTGGGTAGGAGGTTCAAGTTGCCTAAAAGTATTGTTTGGACTGCAGAATAGCTGGATAGTGGTGGGAAGGCCTTTTATTGGAAGGGGCCAAGATAAGCAAAAGGAAAGCAGATAATGAAAAGATATGAACTGTTTTTAAGTAAACATTCTGCAATCCTTCAGTGGCAGGGAGGGTTGGGGCATGGGATTGTAGGTCAACAATGAAAAGAACTGAGAGGGAAAGTCCCTCAGCACTAGTTGCAGTCATAGCACTCTTGTACATATAGGGCTTACCTAGTGCTGATTTTCTTAAAGAGAAATTAACCAATAATGACAATGACTGGAAAATCCAGCTGGGTTACCTGGAGGTGAAAGCCTACTTCTCTCTTGCAGGGTGCTTGGCTCAGGATTGCCAACTACTTCTCTTCCTTTCTCCTTTCCTCTAAGAGAACAACAGCCCTGGGGCCATGCTCCAGGGCCCCTACAGGCTTCAGCACGTCCATTGCTCCTTGGTTGCTTCTTCCCAACCACAAAGCATCACCCTGATCAAGACCTCCTTTAGCTTCCCCTTCACCTTTTTTGCTGATAAAACCTCACTCTTCCCAAGGATGTGGCAGTCAGTCCGGTAGTTGGTGGTGACACCTATTCCTGCCGGCACGGTAGGTTCTCATTTCCATTCCTGCACCTGGTCTGGTTCTTTTGCATTTATGTATTGGTCAAGAAGAATTCTGCCTAGTTTTTGTTGCTACAATGTGTCTGATGAAATTGACTTTTTAGAAATGTGAATTTTAGGGTAATATCACTTTTGAAACTACCTAGTTTCTCCTTTGCCCACTTTAACATATTGAAAATCACTGCTGCACCACAATTGAACAGCAATGGACTCAGTACATTGCTTGCCAAGAAGCAGAAGGTGGGAAAATATTCCTCACACCTGGTCCAGAGTTGCCTGTGGGAGCTGTTCTTTTCAGTGCTACAGAAGCTTAGGCTCGTTTGATGAGAATGGGGCCTTCCTCTATGGCCAGCTGGCGGCCTCCATGCTTCCATTCTGCGCATGCGTCTGCTCTCAGGTCTCATCCAACCTAGGTGAGCCAGCTTCCCTGCTGTGGCCATGCATGGGATTAGTGGATATGTCCTGCTCTGCCTAGCTGGGAAGGCCTTTTGCCAAGCTCCTCCCATCACCCCAGGCTTGCCTTAATATTTTTCTTCCTTTCCTTTGAAGGAGAGAGATCTGAGGAATAACCATTCATACAAACCCAATTCAAACAAAGTGAACGTATTTTTAGAATATCCTCCCATTCACAGCGAGTGTATCTCCCGTGAATGATGTGGCCAGGTCCTCTTTTTGAATACACACGGATACAATCTCCTAGTCCAACCCAGTGGAGTGGTCGTGCTGTGTTATTAAGTCTTCCAATTATACTTACTCTTAGATTCACTCGGTGGCTGTAAAGAGCATGGGAAAGCTGATGACGGAACATTGGGATTGCTTTGAGACCACAGGCTGACTGCAGGCATTATGTGAAACTATGCACTCCGCACGTAATTATCTCTATTCCACCCTTTCTACGCCCTATACTTTGACCTTCCTGGAATGACTAATATCAGCTTTCTATCTTCCTAAATTGAAGCCCTCAATGGAAATTTTGAACCTCTTTAACACTGATAATATTATGATTTTAACTGACAATGGGACATTCTCTCTGATTGGAAGGATACAGAGATACAACAGTATTGATAATATTTAGTAAAATAGCACCATAAAATAAAAATTTTGAGAAATGTTCCAAAATAAAACTTTCTTTATCACAACTCTTAGCACTTGTAAAGCATTTATAGTATGTTAGGTCCTGTGCTAGGCACACCCTCTTTTACCTAACTTTGTGACAAGAACTATATGAGGACCTTAGCGACATCGCCAAGCCTCAGTTTCTTTGTCTGCAATTTCCCAAGCTCAAGCAAGTCCAGGCTTACACTGGGAGCATCAGCCTATGAAAGCCTGAAACCTAAAATGCTTCCCTAAGCTATGTTCTTACTCATTACTTCACTGAACAGATGATCACATAAGAAGGAACTCAAGGTGTCAACATCAATGTCAAGGCCCTTTCACAATCATTATTATTCTCAGTTTTTTTTATGGGATGAGAGTTACAAAAAAAAGTTGTGTGTATTTATTCCTTTACATTTAACAGATTTAACAAGGAGTTTTGATAAATTTGAATATCAGATGAACAACAATATATATATATATATATGCAATATTTAGGATATGCAATATTTAGGATATGATCCACACCACATCCATTTTTTAACATCTGGAATTCAAATTTAATTGGGTGTCCTGCATTCTATGTGCCATCCCCTCTTAGGCATTTCATTCAGGGACTTTCCAAGCAACAGGTGGACATAATACTTCCCTGTATTTAATTTCGAGACTGCAGAGAGAAAAAAAAATGCCTTCACACTGCACGGAGCCTCTCTTGGGCTGGCCTCTTGCCCTGCCCACTGTCTGCGTGCAGCTGACCACGGGCCATGGCACCCCTGCCTCAAGGAGGCTATGTTCTCCACCGGAAGTCACAGTATACTCAGAGCCTACTCACCCTCCCCCTTTTCTGGAGGTGTGTACAGCTCATCCTGGAGAAGGACCATGTTCATGCTCCTTGTTTTTAGTCAGTACTTAGCAACTATAGTTACACTAACCATCAGAAGACTTGACAGCAAAAATCGCAGTTAGCGCTGTTAGCAATGGCATCAGGCCACATAACTGTCTTAGTGGTCTGGTTGTGGCAACAGTGGCTGCAGGGTGTGGCTGTGAGTGTGTGGACTGCTTTTTCCTTTCCCATGAATTTAGGTGACTTCATTTTCCTCCTCTGTAACATCTCCATGCACTAGACACGCTGCTGTCTCTGTGGACTCAGGGGGTTCTCAAATCACTTACTCTAGTCTTTTTCAGCAAAATTCTATGCTTTGAGCGTTTCCAGCTTAAAAGACCCTGTAAGGTGTTCCCACAGAAGCTCTCTGAATAACCATGTGATCAACAGCACATCCTGATCACCCTTACTCTGGACTAGGGCTTGACCTTAACTCTCTCCTGGACTATTAAGGGTTATACCATGGAAGGTATCTCCGCAGTTTCCTAATAGCTTTCCTTATGGCTCATCACTCTCACTAACTCCAACGCCCTCCGCTGGTGGTGAAGATCTTTTGTTTAATTTAAGACAAAAGATGAGGTCCTGTAGTATTGTTCCCACTGTCCAGCTGGCAAAGAAGCCCTGGCCGGGCAGTGTGGCAGAGCACACACAATAGTGTTGGGAGACAAAGCACACAGTCGCTGACCTGCTGCTGCTGTCCCAGGTGAGAGTCTAACACACCCACCCAGAGCACGCAGGACGCATACATGACGGCCGGTTTGAACAAAATATTTCAAAGCCTCCCCTTGCAACTCGCAACATCCAAGCTCAGCCTTCAAAGTAAAAGTCTAGTTCAAGTTTCAGAGGGGAAACTCAAACAGCCGGGCAGGGAAAGAGGCGGTCAGTCGGAGGAGAGGATGGTGGCCCAGCCTAGGGCACAGGTGCCCAAGGCAGGCAGCCACCGAGGGGGACACAGTACCTCGAGCACAGCCACGCGCGGCTCGCTGGTCTCGGGTGGGTCTGGCCTGCCGACAGCCGAACTCCCCTCAATGTCAAAAGGAAACGCGTTGCCGTCCCCGGACGCCGCGCTGGAGCAGGCAGCACTGCAGAGCAGCCAGAGCGGCAGGACCGAGCGCCAGGCTGAGTTCAAAGCCATGCCCGCTGGCGTCGCGTGGACTCGCGAGCGGGTGGTCTGCTTCGGTCCCTGGCTGCGGTGGTGCCTGGTATTTCACCTTCTCCGGCTCGGCAGTGTCCAGATGTGGGGATGCCGGGCAGCCCAATCAGCAACTTTGTAGGGGCAGTGGAAAAAGGAGAGCGAGAGGCGGCGAGCCCCTGCTGCTCTCTCCTCCTCCTGCCGCCTTCCTCCGCGGCCGGTGCCCGAGGCTTGGGTTGGGACCGTGCGGATCAGGGGGAGCAGAGCCACCGCCGGGAGGCCACCTTGTCTCCTGCGCTCAGTCGGCACTGACCGCTGCGTCCTTCCCACCCGCATTCCCACCACTCCCTCTCCACCTTCCTCTTCCAGGCCCGCCCACTACAAGTTGTCTTTTCAGACAGGGACGGCCCTTCCCCTCCGCGCCCCGCCCCCTCTGGTGGGAGCCCCATCCCAAGGCCACGGGTGAATAGGTCACACTTGTGGTTGCTTTCTTGAAGCTCCCTTCTTAGCCAAAGTGCGGATGCCTTATCTGCAACAGATCTTTTATGTTGCAGGAAAGTGGGTGGAAAGGGGATTCCAGGGGCTAGCGAATATGTGGGGAAGATGATCGCAGGAGAGCAGGGTGAGGATGGAAAGGCGCCCCCTTTGAGCAAGGTCTTAAATTCTCTAGATGGACCGCCACACACTTCGGGTCTCTCTGGCCACCCCAATTCCTTCCAACAGTCCTCACCCAGAAGGTTTGGAAGGAGAGCATCTTTCACTGCAGTGCCGGAAAATGACTTCATTACTCAAATGCATGAACTTTTATTTACAAAGAACATCTTGTTTTCATCCTAAAGAGGTGCTTTGTCAGGGCGCAGAACAAGGCCTGCAGTGTACAAGCCTGTCAAATATACTACTGCCCACAGCCTGGACCTCTTCCTCTTGGCTGGCAGTCTTATGCCTACTAGTCTGTATGAGGCGTGGAACCTTCCTGAGATTTGGGCAGAAGCTGCTTTGCAGTGATGCAGGGCCATCCAGTAAGTGGCCGCTGCAGTGGGTGGGTACTTTCTTACGTTGACTCCATGACAGAGCTTTTCCTTAAAATCCTAGTGGGCCTTAAAAATGACCAGATGAGACAACCATAAAACGATACCGGATAAGTTTCTAGTGTTTGAAGTCACAGATACTCGTGTGAAAAAGCAGCATCCTGAAACCTAATCACTAGCTCCAAATTCATTCACGTTGCTTTGTATGGGTGTCTCTGTTGCTCTTCTCTGCTGGGACACATATCCAACACCCAAAGTGAAGGAAGGTTTATTTAGCTCACAGTTACTGGAGGTTTCAGTCCACACTCAGCTGGCTCCAAGGCCTAGCAGCGTATGACAGAGAGCAAACTTTCATGATAGTAGCAAAGAACTGAGAGCAAAGGGGGATGGGCAGCAGTCTGGGCAGCTAGCGGGCCTCTCTCCCCTCCCCTCCTCACATTGTAATACAAATTAATTTTTCCAAGGCAGGTGTGACATCCACACCCACAATAATCATTTACTCCAGAAGCTGCTGGAGACTGTGTGAGGCTTTGGGGGAACAACTGAACACAAACCATAACAGCAGGAATAAATAAAAGTTATGTATTCTGAGCCTATGATGTACTGGATACTGAACATATGTTATTCCTGAACTTCACAATATTCCTGTAGAGTTGGTCTATTATTTTCCCTTTTAATGGAGGGGAAAAAATGGGGGTATAAAGAGACCAGAATGTTTCTCCAAAGCCACACAGCTATGAAAAAGGGGAGTTGAGGTCTCATTAGACCAAAGCCTCCCTACATCACACTGATACCCACAAGATAAAGTCCACAAGTGTATGGAAGGGCACCCTAAATTTTGGATTCCTTTAATGTATCACAACTTAGCATCAATTATTTCATTTAGTATGGTACTAAAGATAGTCCCAAGTAGTTATTGTTCTCCACACAGGTAGGGGAGGAGTGGTGCTATGGCTGTAGCTTAACTAAAGCTAATGGTAAGTAAACTTAGCTATAGGTCATTATTACAACCAGGGGTTTTGCAAGGGGAAGAATGTAGGACAGATAGTTTATAAAATTATTTTATAATAGTCATCCAAAGAGTCATATACAAAGAGAGTGCAGGAAATCTATCCATATACACAAGACCCAAGAATCCAGCTGAGGGCCAAGATCTCATAGTAATGTCCTGCATCAGTCCAGCTGAAGACCTATCTAGAGCCCATAGCAATTAATGCCCCATAAGTCCAACTGGAGGCCAAGAGCCCCTAACAATAAGCCTGTTGAACAGACTGGCCTGATGCAGTCCTGTTTCAAGAATCTGTACTAAGAAGGCCCCAACATCAGTGGGGGAAGCTAGAAAGTCTGTGCCAGCAGGATGAAGGAACTGTGCTAGCAGAATGAAGGATCTGCACTGGAACTAGGAAGCAATGCTCAAAGCAAGAAACAGAGCTCCCCTGAGAAGTACCATAGCCATCCTCAGCAACAGTGAGGTCCTGAGCTCCTCTGAGGATGAAAAGAGCAGAGTCCCTATCAGGAAAGCCAATGTGACACTTCTCCAGGAGACTGAGTCGTGCGCCATCTTCCCCTCTGGAGCCAGGAAGCAATGTTCAAAGTGAGGATCACAGCTCCCCCAAGTGAACTGTAGCCATTACCAATGACAACAAGGTCTTGAAGTTCTTCAATGCTGATAGCCAAGTTCCTTAGGAAAACCAGCACGAAAGCTCCTGCAGGAGAACCAGCAGCTCCCTACGGCTTCCCTACAGCTTCTAAACTTCTTCCTTTCCAGTTCTGACTCTTAGGCTACTGGCAACAATCTTTAGGTGGGCCTCCCATGCCCAGTGCCACCCTGGTTCTGTTCAGTGGGGTGTGACAAGTTGACCACCAACTGTCAGTCCACCATAGTCATTAACTTCCCTTCTCTGAAAATTCTTCAAGTGAAAACATTACAAATACAGGATGCCGGTACAGAACTCTAGGTCACGATTTAAATCATCTTGAGAAGCAAAGTCTCTGAGAGACAGAATCTGAAGGGGGAGAATAGGGCCCTCTTGGACCAAGTTTAGATGTACAAAGGTGTCAACAAGAATTAGTCACAAATTTATATTATATTATTGGTTTCTGTGCACAACAAGCCAGGAACCCTTGCTGTGTAACAGGAAGAGCCTTTATTTGAAATAATAAAATGAGCCAATATGAAAGAGCCAAAACAGAAGAAGCAGAAATAATTCTCATGGATCCTGAAGTATTTGTAATGTTTTCACTTAAAGATTAAAACAAGCAAACAAACAAACAAAAAACCCCCTATAGTACTGCAAGGAGCTTTTAGCTGACTTGTGCAGTATTCTTTCACTCAAACTGGTTAATCTCCTTTATATAGTGAAAGAGATTGTGTGTTTTGTCTGGTTGTTTTTTCTGAGAGATTTCCTTTGGGAAACAAGGTGGCCAGACGCTGAGGGGAGAATATAACGCCCTGTCTACTCTCCTTTTAGGTCTTCTGAAGGGCTATTTCCTAGTTTCCATTAGCTGTCAGTTAATCTTTCTCACCACGTTTATTTGGAGCCTTCTCCACACCCTACAGGCAGTGTGCGGGCTCCACAGGGAGGCCTGAGCCATAGGGAGAGAGTGCATGACTGCGCGACCTGGAGACCTCTTATTTGGGATCAGATACACAGCTCCTAAGATTTTCCCTCACTTTTTTGCATAAATTGTTATTATTTTTGAAGCAAAGATATACAATATAAGAGCATGAACTTTTTAATGTGAAAATTAAGAGTATTTTGTTGACTTTGGTATTTTCTCAGGGAAAACCATGTGTAAAAGCACGACATCTGATAAGAGATTTCTGCACACCTTATTTTACATGTCAGTTCCTGAGTTTATGGGGGCAGATGTCATTTTTGAATTCACCAGGCCATGTACATGATTATAGTCAGGAGATCAGCACATTTTATTTAAAAGGAAATAACACAGAGTAAGACAGAGTACTATAGGAAGCTTTATACTGATTGGAATAACAGCATATACCACCCTTCACACACAATCTTGGGAGTATACTATGAGCTTACTTATACAGTAACTGGAGGATGTCTGAGGTCACAAATGATTCTGTATAAAATAAAACCTCTTAAAGTTGTGATGAGCCGGCTGTAGTGGAGAAGTTTATTTATTTATTTGTCTTTTTTTTGAGACAGGGTCTCGCTATGCAGTTTGGGCTGGCCTTGAGCTCACTTTTGTAGCCCAAGCTGGTCTTGAACTCTCACTGGTCCTCCTGCCTCAGCCTCCCAAGTGCTGGGATTATAGGCGTGCGCCACCACACCCTGCTGGGAAGTTCATTTAATAGTGATTCAATCGCACATAGGGTGCTTTGCTGCCCCTATGAGTGGGTAAGGAGGCCTAAACCCATGTGTCATAAGTGAGTTTTGAAATGAACATCTTGAGTAGCACTAATTTTTATTTGCAATATTTTTCTACAAAGCTAGTAGTACTTAACATGAATTTTTTTATGAAATAGAACATGGCTCACATCCTAGGCCCAATTCTGAGTATCATTTTCTTTATTTGTAAAATGGGAACAATGAGGCCTTTTCCACTGCATTATTATGAATATGAATTAAATGATGTAAATAAAGCATCAACATAGATTTGCATATAGTCAACATCTTGAAGAAGAATAGAATGACTATTGCTAACGATTAAAAACAAGCATGCTTATTAATCCTGTTCTAAGTGAGCTTCCATGTGCTGAGATAAGCCGTTTTCATTGCTGGCTCTATTAATCTCTGGATGAGGCTGCATGATTTATAGGATAACAGAATTAGCAGGCAAGGAGAGCATGTGTGGGAATCTTACACACTTGGGAGGTGACAGAACACAGGGAATCAGCATCTCAGGGCAGACCACTCCCCACCACTGAGGTCCTGAGCACAGGAGGAGTGTTGCTTCCGCTGAGAGCTCAGCTGGGGAGCGTTTACAGGTCGCTCCAGTCGTGATGCCCGCTGCTTTTCCAGCGACAGAGATGAGTGTTTGCCGCATACTGGGATGCCATGATTTTCCTTGGGGACTCCTGTTTTCCCCAGGATCAAAGGAGGGCTGCTGTATTCTCCCCAGGATGCAGAAGAAGGCACAGACATTCAGAGATGCCAAGAGGTTAAGTGCTTTGCCTGAGGGTCCCAGATCAGTGTGTGCGAATAGTGTCTCACACCTTCCAACTTCCAGACCAACTGCTTTCCTAACCCAACCAAGTTATTTTCAGTGCTGACACAGCAGATCTGGTGGTTTTGAGGCTTTATCAAAATAAAGTTCTGAAACTCCTTTGTGAGTCCACCAGTGCAGTTTTTAGTAGATAGGTGTCAGGCCTGCCTGTCCTTCTAGGCCTCCACTGGTGGGCCTGCCCTGCATCCAAGGAGCAGGGGAGGGTGTTGTTAACACATCCCATGTGTGTTGCTGTAAATAGAAAGCTGTGTCAGATCCTATTTTGGACGTGGAGGTGCTAATCCTGACAAAACAAGACCGAGGATTGTTGTGGGAACTGTGTACTGGTGACAATATTTCATGATGGCATTGGTTAGGGAGGCAAGTACGAGCTGAGTTATTCCTTACTGTGTGTTTTATAATGGATAATTCTACGGTGGGCACGGAAAATGTAAGGTGCTCTTTTCTTACTAATACTACTCTCCTCTTAAGCCTGAGATTCTCTTCCATGAAAAACTGGAATGGAACCTCAGACCATGTGAGAAGGAGCAGGACAGCTAGACGATAACAGCTAGAGATGTTTGATTGATTGATTGATTGATTGATTGATTGATTGATTTGTTGCAGTACCAGGGATTGGACTCAGGACCCTGTGCTTGGCAGGCAAGTGCTTATTCTACTGAGTGATTTTCCCAGCCCTTGAGATGTTTTAAATGTTTTTCTTCTTCCCATTAACGTTTTCAGGCTTTTGGCCAGATGTGGCTTTGTAGTTGTTGCTGTTACGGCCTCATTTGGTTCTGAGTGTACGTTACTTGTGTCTTTAGCATCCATTCATTTATTTCATCAGCAGGTAGTGAACAATTCAACATAGGTAATTTAGATGGTTGAGGATAAAATGGTAAAAGTGTGACCCTAACTGGCAAAAATGCAAGAATTGGATGGGACAGGTGTACGGAGACCCTATGAGGAATGCTAAGTGATTCCCAGGAATTCAGAAAGAAAATGCAGACAGGTTATTAATAAAATTAACAGAACAAGTTTTCACACAGATGCAGGTGGGGGAAGTCAGGGAAAGCTCTAGAAGCAAGCAGCTTAACGTCTGGAGGAGGAGAAAACTATGTTATAGGAGCAGAGGACTGCATACATAGAGGGTGAGAAGCAACGGCTCACTCACCAGGGGTGAGAAGGGCATGGGACTGTCATTGTTCTCTGAGCTCCCTGTTCTCAGAATCCTGCAGTTCCTGCCCACTGGCCCACAAAGACTGGGTGAGAATAAAGTGCCTTCCAACCCCTGTTGGCTTCTCATCCTGCCCTCCAGTAGAAACCTGATACACCAGATATAAAAGCGTATGCTGCAGAGGAGTTGGATTTAAGCACTGAACAAAGAGCACTATCTGCATTTCCTTTCTGAATTCCTGGTAATCTTTTAACACTCCTTCCGGGGCCTGTTTATACCTGTCCCATCCAACTCTTAACTTTTTCCCAGTTTGAGTCATATTTTTACCATTTTATCATCAGACATCTAAACGAACTATGTTGAATTGTTCGCTACATGCTGATAAAATAAATGAATAAAAGGATGGACGCTAAAGAATACAATTTATGTACACTCAGGATGCAGTGAAACTAACGGAGAAATCAAATGGGAAAAAGAATAACTCTGAAAGGGGTTTGTCCATCTGCACAATCTCCGGCTGTCACTTTTCCTCATCTGGATCATACTTCCACCAGAGTCCTTCATGAAAAAACTCGGTCAGAGAGGAGAAGGTTGTTAGTAGAAAAAGGGACGCCTATTTTTCTGCCACTTGAATATCAGTCAGAGTGTTCATGGTAGTGGCATAGCTTGTATTTGCTTCTTTGAATTCATCATAAAATTTTTGTCACTTGTTAAATTGGAGAAACTCAAGTTTGGAAATGACAGAAGCCATACTTCCATTTAAAGAATTTTAAATGTACCACATCACATAATCATATTAAAATTGGAAAGTGTAAGTATCAAGAAAGAAGAAAGGACAGGTGCTAGGTAGCACACTATTGGGGAAATAATACTGAAAATGTTTTGGCAGAAATAACTTTCAGACTTTTGCTGTGTCTATATTAGCATACTTCATCTATTTTTATGTTTCACATTCTCAATTGCATATTTTACACATATTTTTATGTTGTCAATTTCATTAGCTTTTGTAAGAACAAATCAAGTTACGCATGATGTTTTCTCCATGTTATTATAACTCCATGACATGAATAGCCATTTTCATGTTTAAATTTGGGAAACTCTTCTACTGCAAGATAAGTTGACAGACCGACTTGGAAGTTGGGGAAGGTTTTTTCTCTCACGTAAGGCCTTTCAATCATGAGGCAGGAACCATACTCCTGAACAAGTCAACTTAGAAAGTATTTCAGAATAGCAGCAATGGAGACATCCTGATGGAAATAGTTCAGCATCCTGGGTGAACCAGACAAGAACATGATTCTGCCAAGGATTATTGACCTGCCTGTGCTGTGAGCATCCATACCTTCTGGTCAAGTAGGATAATCACTTCATCACTGTTGAAAGAAAGTGATTGATGTTCCTGGTAATGCATTCAGTAGAGAATAGGAGTCGTCAATATCAGTTAGCTCAGTGATAAGATCAATGTACAATAGCAGTTCCTGAAACTTCATAAAGAAATGATATGATTGGGGCCCAGTGGGATGGCTCAGTGGTCTAACGCGCCTGCTTGGGAAAGCTTGGGCGGCTTCAGGGACCGCGGTTTGATCCCCGGTACCACATGCTGTGCCAGCCCTGCCCTTGGGGTAGGCTGAGCCAGCCATAAAAATGAGTGAATAAACAAACAAAGGTTCTGAAACAAGAAAAAAAAAAAAAAAAAAAAAAAAAAAAAAAAAAAAAAAAAAAAAAAAAAAAAAAAAAAAAAAAAAAAGAAAGAAATGATATGATTAATAGGAATTGGGCAACATTTAAAAGAGAAGGCCTGATAGGCTAATTTTTTGTGTATTCAATCTCATTCCCAGTATCACAAGCATACTGTCCATTAAGGGAAAGATTGCTGTTCCTGTGGATGTATGTGTAGGAAGAAGGGGTAATGTCTGCTCTAATCTGTTTTTTGTGACTTACTTCAGAGACCAGCATCTAACATGGAGCTTAAAAGCTTCCCAATGCAGCTCTAGAAAATGCATGAGAGAATTAAAAAAAAAAAGTTCTACCAGTGTTGGAGAAAAATTTCAGGAGTAGGGAGGGCAAAATCGTAATAATGTCTGAAAGTTTCACAGAGCTTCATTTTGAAATCAAAGTGCAGTTCTTATTTTTCCTACAAGTGATAAATTGATCTTGTTCTAGATGGCCGAAACTATAGATTCAAGTCTTCAAAAGACAGGTGTTCAAGCCATTGTTTACTCTACTCTTTATTTGTATTTGGTAGTCTAAGTAAGATTAACCAACTAGCCACAGTACTTTTACATATTTTTCAAGTGTTTACTTCACATGCTGTATTTTTCTGTGTTGTACAGCAAAGAAAAGAGTCAGACATAAATTCTTGTGCTTAAGGAACTTGTACTTCAATCAAAGCATTTCTAATTTGTATTATAATTAAAGGGTAGAGAGAACAATAGAGAATAAGCAATCATATTAGAGAAATATATAGGATGTCAAATGGTAGATGCTTTGAAGAAGAATAATACATTGAAAGGGGATAAGGCATGCAAGAGTAGGAAGCTTAAGATGAAGATCTTTCAAATTGGGTGGCCAGAGAGACCGTATTTACAAGATATGGACAGAGGTTAGAATGTGGGAAGGGGCAACTTGGGTAGCTCTCAGTGTGAAAAAACATTTAGAGAGACAGTAAGTTAGGCAATGTAAAGAAGAAGGTGCTTGGCTTTGGAGAGAAGGGAGTGATGGAATGTTGAAGAGTGCTTGGAGATCAAGTCAGAAAGTAAGGGTTTAGTTCTAAGCAAGGTGAGTCAAGTAAAATTAAGACATAAAAGAAAAAGAAAAAAAAGATCAAAAATAAAAAAAAAATAAAATAAATCAGCAACAGAAAAATAAGGCAACTGATAGGAGTCAGTCAATACTTTCCAGGAAAAATTTTCTGTTAAATGGTTTTAACTAGCTAATCAAGAGATACAGACTGGCAAATTAGATCCAGAAACAAAAAAAAATTCAACTCTATATTTCATGCAAGAGACACATCTAGTTCAAAAACAGAAATCTGAAAGCAAGCAGGAACAACTATCCAATTTTCAGACAAAGTGGATTTCAACCCATCAGTCATCAGAAGAAACAAATAAGGTCACTGCACTCTTACAACGAGAACAGTTCAGTAGGAGGAGATTGCAATTGAACGTATATTTCCATTGAATACCTGCATACTCAACTATTTAAAACAAATGTTACTTAACATAAAAGATCTGACACACATCAGCACAGAGGTAGTGAGGGATGTCAATACTTCACTATCACAGATAGGTAGGTCAGCCAGACAAAGTCCAAAGACATATCAAAGTTCAACCATACCTTCAAACAAATGGCCGTGCATCACCCAGCAGCAACAGAACAGGTTCTTCTCAGAAGCACATGATACTTTCTCCAAAATAGACCACACCCACAGCCAGAAGACACCACTAAAAAAATATGAAAAAGTTACGTATTCTCGTGACCATTATCAAACCACAGTGCAATGACACTAGAAGTCCATGGCAAAAAAAAAAAAAAAAATTATGCCAGCATATGGAGATTTAATAATGCACCCAGAGGAATCAGTATGCCACAAAAGAAATCAAGGAAAAAATTTTAAAAACTTATAGGATTAAATAATAATGACAATGTAACTTACCAGAACATATGGCATACAATTAAAACAGTCCAAAGGGGGAGCTTATAGCTTTGAATCCACACATTGGAAAAACAGACCTATTCCAAATAAATAATCTAAGGGTGCATCTCAATGAAAGTCCAAAATTGGTACAAGGAAAAAACGTATAGAGATCAAAGCAGAAATTAATGAAATAGAAATTAAAAGATTTAATGAATCAAAGATTTGGTTCTCTGAGAGGTGAAACAAAATACACAAATCCTTAGCCAATTTAGCAAAAGAAGAAGAAAAGACATCTATCTATGCAATTAGAAATAAAAAGACAAAGGCAAAATAAACACCACTAAAATCTAGAGAATTATAATTAAATACTTCAAAATCCTGTATTCTAATGAATTTGAGAATCTAAAAGACATTGATAGATTCCAACACACACACACACACACACACACACACACACACACACACACACGAATTATCAAAACTGAAATGAGACAATATAAACAGACCAATGAAGGATAATGAACTAGAGGCAATGATAAAAATGATAAATGATAAAAACCCTAACAAATAAGAAAAGCCCAGCAATTAATAAGTTCACCATTGAAGTTCACAATAACTATAGGGAAGAATTTTCTATGAAACTGAAAGAAAAGGAACACTGCCAAATTCTTTTTGTGTGTGTGTGTGTGTGATCTGGGGATCAACTCTGGACTTTGCACTTGCCATGCAGGCACTTGAGCCACTGAGCTATCTCCTCAGCCCAACTTCACTTCTTAAAGGGAGTTATTACTCTGCTACCCAAACTAGACAAGGACAACAAAAAAGAAAACAAGAGGCTAATTTTCTTAATGAATAGATACATAAAAGTTCTCAAAAGATACTTATAAACAGGAAACAAACCTTTAAAAATGCCACAGATCACAATTTGCCTTTATCTGAGGTATGCAAATGGAGGTGCAACATGCATAAATCAACACATATAATACATCAAACAAACGGAAGGGTTAAAAACCACATAATCATTCAACAGTTGCAAAATTGACAAAATACAGTGTTCTTGCAGCTGGGGAGATAAGTTGGAGGTCTAAACACCTGCCTGGCAAGTGCAAGGGCCTGAGTTCGATCCTTGATATTGAAACCGGGTGTAGCAGCACATGACTATAATTCCAGTGCTGGAGAGACTGAAACAGGAGGATCACTATGAGTTAGAGATGTGTAGGGAGATTCTATACCAAATAAATCTAAAAAGATTTTAAAAAATCTAATATCCTTTAATGATTAGAAAAAAATCTTGTTGATGACTGGTGTACAAGGATCTTACCTTAAAAAAATAAAAAGCCACTTATGACAAATCCTGAACTAATGACATGTTCAATAGGTGTTATGGTTTATGTATAGTTGTCCCCCAGAGCCTCATGCAATCATGGACGGGGACTTCTAGAGTTTGAGACTTGATCCATGATCCACTGGGATTATGTGTGTTTTGGGGATTATGGTCTGAGTACTCCTGAGACTATGGGTGTGGCCTGAGACGACAGGCTAAGGCAGAGAGCCTAATGTAATTTAAAAAGAGAGACAGAGACAGACTCAAGCTGTTGTTCTGCTGCCCTGGTTGGTCAGTTGCCTCTGTCGCCATTTTGTTGCTGTTCCGCCACCATGAGCTGGATGCTCTCTGCCCTGTTCCACTCAGCCTTGGGCCAACTGAATATGGACTAAAACCTCCACAGACTGTGAGCTAAATAAACCTTTCCTTCCTTCATTTTGGTTGTTGGGTATTTGTCTCAGCAACGAGTAAAAAGTAACTAAGACAATAGGGAAAAATTAAAATCAAAGTGAAAAATATTTTTATCAGCTACTCCTGATAGAGGGCTAATATTTAGACTATATAAAGAATTTAAGAAAGACATTATTAAAAAATAAAAGACTACTAAAAGTAAAAGACCTAATTAAAAAGTGCATAATTAAAATGAATAAACTTTTCTCAGAAGAAATACAAATTTCCAAAAAATATCTGAGATTCTTGCAAACAGCAAGCAGGCCGGTCACGTGAGTGAGACCTCTCTGGGCCTACTGAAAATGCTTTCCACCCAGCAACCAGACCTGGTGTGTGTAGTAGACCACTCAGAGCCCACCAGAAACTCATTTGACCTAGCAACTAGGCCTGGCACATGAATGAGACCAACTTGGGCTAGCTGGAAACTCATTTGACCCAGAAACCAGGCCCAGTGCACCCAGTGTGGAAAACTGCTGCAGGACTCTCTGCAGAGAGACCAGAGACAAGACCCACCCAGCTGATCCAGGAGCAGAAAATCTTGCTAGAGTGGCACAGCAGGTTTGCCTCTAAGGGCTGCAATAGGGACAAATGGAGCTCAGCAGCCAGACCCAAGCCACACCCACCTGGACAACTTTGAACTTGGTATATCCAGACCTGGTGTTAAGGTAAGAACTCTACCAAAGCTCTAAACCAAAAGTCAGAAGGCAGGCCTAGACAAAATGACAAAGAGAAAGAGCAAAATGCAGTCTCAGGCCCCAAGCCCATTCAGAACAAATACAGGAGACAATAGCATAGAAGCAATTGGCAATCACACACCTGAAATTTCTGAAATAATAGCATCCAAAGTAAAGAGACAACTGCAGAAAGGCATAGAGGAAATCAGATAAAAAATAATTTCTGTGCTGGGCATGGTGGCTCATGCCTGTAATCCCAGCACTTGGGAAGCTGAGACAGGAGGATTGCTGTGAGTTTGAGACCAGCCTGGGCTACAAAACAAAACAAAAACAAAAACAAACAAACAAACAAAAAACTAAAAATAATTTCTGAAGTAAAAAAAGAAATAATACCTATAATAAAAGAAATACTAAGTGCTTTTAAAGACAATGATAAAAAATAGAGAATAGAAAAACGATGGAATCCTTGAATGAGAAATATAGGAAAGAAATATAATGTATGAAGCAGATTCAAAGTGCTATACAGGAACTTAAAATCTCAATCACAAGCTGGCAAAACTGTTTCAGAGAAAGTGAAAATAGACTTTCAGACCTTAAAGGCACCACTGCAGCTAGTGAAGAGGTAAGAAAAGATCTCTTCTTTTAAAAAAATAGTTTTTATTACTTTTAATAAGAACAAAAATATGAGAGTTTCAAAACATGTTAGTAGCACACTCACAATAATTGACACACTGCATATTGTTGTCTTCACGAAAGTTATACAGACCACAGGGTGCAGACATGACAAATTTTCTGATCGATATTAGTTCAGAAAAAAAGAAAAAGAAGAAGAAAAAGTTTTCTTCTCTTTGAACTAGGAGGAAGTGGTTGGATACATAGTTCATAATGGCAGTGGGTTGCCGGTGAAACTGGTAATGTTGAAGGCTGTTGATTTAAGCCTCTTACCATTCACCATACTAATCTAGCTCTGCGTTTTATGCCTCTTAATTAAGCTTTTCTGCTGGGTGATCAAGGGCAAGTTAAAGCAAGACTTGTCTAACAAAACTTTCATCAAGAAATGATCTTTTAATAACAACTAGGATGAAAGAAAAATAATTCAACATCTGCAAGATGATGCAAAGATGAACAATGTAAGACTAATAGGCAACAATGAGGAAGGAGTCTGTACAAATGATATAAAAAGAATATGGGAAAAAAGTAATAGCAGAAAACTTCCCAAAGGTAGGGAAACAATTTGACATTCAGGTAACTAAAACATATAGAACTCTAAATAATATCAACCCAATTAAAACCATACCCAGACATATAATAATGAAGATCCCGGAAATTCAGCACAGGAACAATATAATAAAAGCTGCTAGAGAAAAGAAACAGACAACATTTAAAGAAAAGCCTATTAAATACTGGCAGATTTCTCTTTACAAACCATCAAGTCAAGGAGAGCATGGCACAAAGTACTTCAAGTCCTGCAAGAAAACAAATTCCAACTCAGACTGCTATACCCTGCAAAACTTTCTTTCAAGTTCAGTAAAGTGAAATACTTCCAGGACAAAGAATAGCTAAAGAATTTAATGATGACAAAGCCAACCCTGCATAGTTTACTAAAAGATATTCTAGAGAAGGATCAAAATGACCACAACTCCATGAAGGAGAGTGGAAAAAACCCACTAAATAGAGCAAACCATTAAACACAGGAGAAAAAGAAGTATATAAAAGCAGTCTTTTAACTATTCTTTTGTAGGCAGCAGCAGAACATGTTCATCAGCATATTCTACAAATGGACTTCTCCTGCAACCTATGGGTCATGATTCTGTCTGGGTCTACAGGGTAGATATCAAGGAAATAGGAGTAGCTCAGTCCCACAGTCCCACCTGGCCAGCAGCAAGCATCATGGACACTGTGCATGTACACAATATGCTAGAACTTTGTGTGATATCCTATCGCCAAACTGGTAGAAGTCCTGGTCATATATTTGCAATTCCAGTATTTATGTTATGCTTTATACTTAGTAATTCTTTACTACCATGGAAAATTTTTCCTAGTTGATATCTTTGTGTATATTCACCTATTCAAATACTATGTGAGTACTTTGAATTGATTTCAGATTTGTACATATGATACATAACATTCTGACCTCTAAGGTGGACTCATGATTTGACTGGAATTTTGGAATATTGTTTTGAAATATTTAATTTAATTTTAATTAATTAATATTTAGTTAATTTTCAGAATATTGTTTACTTATACTTTTTGTTTTATGATTCATATTGTTTTATGATTCATATATATTTCTGAGTTATAATGTACTTATAAGACATGATATATTTTTTCCTAGCATTAAAACATTAAAAAGAAAAATTATATGTATAAACAAGGACATATATATATATATATATACATACATACATATATATATATATGTATATATATATATGTATATATATATATATATGATAGATATATAGCTACTTTGTCTTAGTTCATTGAGGATAAAAGTTTGTGGTAATATTGCTTAGACAAGATAGCAGGTCTTCACCTTTTCCCCTGAATAACTACTATCAAGACAACAATATGCATGTATTAATTGTAACCATCCTACTAGCTTGTTTTGCAACTGTTTCTTTGACATTTTATCTTTTTTCACTAAAATGAGCAAAAAATATGAGGTACTAAATAAAAAAAAATCTCAAAAGCTGTTCAGTACCTTTGACCATTAGAGAACTGCAAATTAGGACAATAATTAGGAACAAGAGTAAGAAATGACTCATGGGGGAGGAACGTACCTTTCTTTTTAAAATGTATTTGGTGCTGGTTCTCACTACACATTCCATTTTATGTCAAAGAATGGCCATTATTAAGGATTCAATCAATAGCAAATATTGCTAAGATTGTGGAGAAAAAAGGAACCCATCTGTAATGTTAGTGGGAATGCAAAGCAATGCAATCACTTTGGAAGTCATTATGGAGGTTTCTGAAAAAAACTAAACACGGAACTTCCCTTTGACACAGCTCTGCCTACAGGCCTAAGGTCACGAGTGTGCGTGAGTCCTCATGTTGATGGCAGCCCAACTCACAAAAACCAAGTCACAGAAGTGGCCCAGATGCCTATCCAGGGATAAATGAACAAAAATGTAGGCACACAGGACTGGGTGCTATGTGACAGGCATAAAGAAGGATAAGTTTGAGTTATTTGTAGAAAATGAATGGAAATCGAGACCATAATACTAAGACAAATAAATCAGCCACCAAAGGTTAAGTATTGTGTGATCTCTAATCCAAGAGACCCACAGTATGAGTAATTTAAAGATCAAAATAAGAGAGCCATGTTAGCAAACAGAAGTAAGCAATGTGGAGATGGAAAGGGGATCTAGTGATGGAGGGAGGTGGGAGATGGGGTGAGCCACTGTGAGTAAAATTCATTAAGATGCAATCTGTGTATTTATCAAAACTCAAGCTGAATGAGTTCACTCTACAATACAACATAGTGTATACTTAAAAATGAAGACAGGTAAGATGTTTGTGTAGGACAGCTACACAAGACCTGTGAGATAATTATAAGCGCTTTGGTTTTGGTCCTGAGTGAGCTGGGAAGCATTTGGAAGGTTTTAGGCAGAGAGGTGTAAAGCTATGCGAAGAACAGATTGCAGCAAGAAGGGTAAGATGCAGTGGAGACTGGCCTCAGATTGTTAGCACTGGACATGAGAAGTGGTGAGAGATTTATTTTGAATATATATACAAACAGTAGAATTTTCTAAATATGAAAAACAAGAGGCAGAAATGACTCGTGGAGGGGCATGTACCTTTCTTTTTTTATGTATTTGGTGCAGGGTCTCACTACACAGCCTGGCCTCATAGTGATCCATGTGTTTCAGCCTCTCCATGGCTAGGATTACAGGCATGAGTTACCATGTCCACTCATGGTGGCTGGCTCAGCACACCCAGAGGGCGGGGCCTGTGCAGCATATGCTGCTAGACATGGAACCCTAATCTTTGCACTTGCTGAAGCAGGCACTTAGTCTGCTGAGCTATCTCACCAGCCCTGGGCACATGCTTTTGGCCTGAGTGACTCTCATGGATTTGCTATTATTAAAATGGAGAGCTGGGCGTGGTGGCTCACGCCTGTAATCCCAGTACTTGGGAGGCTGAGGCAGGAGGATCGGTGCGAGTTCGAGACCAGCTTGGGCTACAAAAGTGAGCTCAAGGCCAGCCTGAACTGCATAGCGAGACCCTGTCTCAAAAAGACAGAAAAAAAAAAAAAAAAAAAAAAAAAAAAAAAAAAAAAAAAAAAAAAAAAAAAAAAAAACGAAAAGAG